>JBAMBR010006621.1:0-171982 GCA_037044475.1 Zaprionus obscuricornis | reverse complement strand
AATACTTATAAATAATATTATAATAATTCATTTAATTAATACGCTTATAGCACATTTTTATATATTGATATTTTATATATTATATATTTTATATATTTTTATATATTTTTATATTGATTAAAAAATTTATATTTATATACATTAAAATATATTTTAAAATATTTAATACATTTATAAATAATATTAAATTAATTAATTTATTTAATATATTTATATAGCACATGCTTCGAGCTTGCCTTTTAATATTAATTATAAAATATATATTTATATACATTCAAATACATTTTAAAATATTTAATACGTTTAAAAAGAATGTATTATTTTTATTTATTTAATTTGTTTATATATTGCAGTTGCTTCGCTAAAGCTTTCCTCTTGTTACTTCGCACTGCATAATACACTGTCGCATCGTCAAGCTGATTTTTCAGAGACAAATTAATTATTGAATAACTCAACTGCATCAAAGAAATACTGATTACTTACAATGCAAAGAACGGCAATCAAAACATAATAAAATTGTTCACTTAAAGAATATATGTATATAAATATTATTAAGGTCTGCAATGACTGCTTTTACCTCTTACAAAAGTCACTAAATCCGCCTTAAATATAATACAAATGATAAATAAATTTCAGCAATATGTTTAGCTACTGTAACTCAACCATTTACCAATCAAAAATAAAATATTCAACTCCCTTACTTCACTTAGTAAACTTGATTCATCAATAAAACTGTTTGATTCGATCAACAGAAGCATTAGAATTTTAATAATATTAGGTATACGCAATCGTAAATAATTTCTAATTATATCAAAAACAAACGAAAAGTGAAGAAAAATGAATAAACAGAATTTTTCTATGCTTCATTTTTCATATACAACAATTTTTAATCGCAAAGCACTTTGAGTTTCATATCACGTTGCTTTTTGTCAGTTTTCCTTTCTTTTTTTTTTTTTGCTGCTCTTCTTGCTTGCTTTAGTTGCTTATGTCAGCGTGTGTGTGTGTGTGTATGTGTGAGTGAGTGTTTCTTGTTTTCTTTGCACACACACTTAACTATGTCAACAGGAAGTCAAATGGCTTGCGAATGCAAAAGTACACACACACACACATACACATATACACTCATACATATATGAGGAAGCAAAATGGCGCGCATAAATTTCCGGTCCGCCCATCCGACAACATTTTATGAGCATAAGCGACTGAGCCGAAGATTGTTTATGGTGGCCAACAGTTGATTCATCGCATTTAATGGATAATGCTCGCATATTCAGCATAAAAACGCAAAAACCAAATATATCACAAAGCAAAAGAAAGACATATAAAGAGAGAGAGAGAGAGTGAGAATGAATAAAAGAAAGTGAAAACACTCTAAACATATGCAAAGTTTTTCACAAAAAAATATTTATGATTTCATTGTATTCTGAGAATTTATAAAATATGATTTAAGCATTTTTACCTCCTTTAGCTTGAAGCTCTACACTTTCTTAACTGTTTTGCATCTTTTATTGTTTTTCTTTTTCTTTTTCTTGTTCGCTTTTGTTTTTTGTTTTTTCTTTTTGAGGGGCAACAGGCGCAAATTGTCCTGAGAGACCAGTTTCTGTTCCCAATACACAATTGTCAAGCAATGCCGATGCCTTATCATTTAATGAACTGCACAATAACAACAACAAAGAAAACTCAGCAATATATGTTTGCCATAGCAATACATATGTCTGTGCATATACATATACATATATCTATATAAATATCTATACTATATATTGTATAGATTTATATATACATATGTACATATCTGTACTGTTTGCCTTGCAGTAGCTGTCGCAAGAAAATGAGTTGAGCTTCATTTCATTTGTGTTTGAATTATCCATGTATTATGTATAATACCCTGTGGTTATTAAATGTGCATAGAGGGTATTATATGCTATGAAATAGTAGAGTATATATATTGCAAAACTTGGAGTATATTCATTCACCTGGATCTCTCTCTCTCTCTCTCTGTGATTAAAAGTTGAAGTGTTTGATTGCGAACAAAGTTAGATCGAAATTAATTGGATCAGACAACTATAATATACTCAAGCATTATAAGAAAAGGCATAATCTTAGCATATTACAGAATCAGCTTACTATATTTTATCTTATTTTCACCTTCTAAATGCCATCGGTTGAATCTTACAAAAACCCCTCCAGAGAATAGCTGCTGAAATCTGTTCAACATCAGACTAGATCTATATGCGATATGTACGCGTATCTGTTGCCAATTTTATATAGAAATTAATATGATCAGTGAAATATATATACAAATTTTATGAGAAACATTAAGCTGCTGAGTTTTCCATATATTTTCCGCTACTTTTAAAAATGCAATTATTTCTAATAAATTCTAGGATATATCTATAGCTATATATCGTAGATATTTCCAAAGCTTTGTTTAATGCATTCTTCTTCTTCTTCTTCTTCTGTTTTTTCTATATTTTTTTTTTTTGCTTCTCACTTATTTAGGTCAACTTTATTATATGCACATAATTACAAAAGCCAACAAACTGGCAACTGGCAAACAGGCAGCTGTGTCTGTGGCTGTGTGAATGTGAATGTGGCTGTGGCTGTGTATGTTGGCCAGAGATAAAGCATTTATGAAGACAGACATGTGGGAATTGTTGGCTCAAATGAATGTCTGTCAGTCAGTCTCACTGTCTTACTGTCTGTCTGTTGCTATCTGCCTATCTGTCTGCCATAAGAGACAGAGAGAGAGAGAGAGAGAAAAGGAGAGCAAAGAAAATAGACGACAATGTTGACCCACTCCCAAAAGTCTTAGAATTTTCGCCGACCTGCTTGCTTCACACTTCCGTTTTTATTGTGTAAAGGGAAAAGTGGAGAGGAAGTAGCAGAAGTAGTAGTAGTAGTAGAAGAAGCAGAGCAAGCAGAGTGAAGGGCTGCTCGATGTCTCATTTATTTGCGCTGCTCGAATAATAAGAAATAATGTCATATTCGTTCTCTCTCACTCTCTCACTCTCACTGGCTGTCTCTCTGTCTCACTTTATGTTGTATTCGTTTTTGGCCTATTGTCTATGTTGTCTTAGAATGTAATGCGTAGAAATTGCTTGAGCGAGGCAATGGAAAGTGGGTGTGGCATATAGTACAAACCACACGGCCTTCGCTTTACAGGCGCAGACTAAAATATTTATGCGACAAACGACAATTTTTGGATTTATGTTATTCCATGTCGTTGTTGTTGTTCTTCTCATTCTTCTCGTTTTTGTTCATTTTTCCAGGACCTATAAAAGTAGCTGAGTTTCATTTTTCTTTCATATAGCGAGAGAGAAGTATATAAATTCTATATATATTTTCTTTTTCCATTTCTATTTCTATTTCTATTTTTTTTTTTTTTGGTTTGTTTTTTATTTCTCACTTTGCTGTGTGGCACAGGAACTGGTCCATAAATAGAAGCATTGTGGCAGTCGCAACTCTTGTTGCGAATTTATATGACATTGTGACAGGAAATTGTATATGTGCAGAATTTAGAATTGCGTGAAGGAAAGACAGCGAAAGGAGTGAGAGAGAGAAGGGAAAGGAAGAGAGAGAGAGAGAGAGAGAGAGAGAGAAAGAGAGAGAGAAAAAGAGAGATAAAGACAGAGAGAGAGATAAAGACAGAGAGAGAGAGAGAGAGAGAGAGAGAGGAGAGAGAAAAAGAGAAAGAGAGAAAGAGTTGATAGCCAAAATAGAGAATGATTTGCAGGAGAAAAAGACTTGAGAGCGTGAGGAAAGAAAGTGTCTAGAGAGAGACACATGAGAGAAAGAGAGAAAGCGATAGACAGAGAGAGAGAGAGTGAGATAGACAAGAGAGTGTAAAATTGAGAAAGAGGAAAGCTTTAGAGCGAAAGAGAGGAAGTCTTAAGAGAATGAGTCTTTGAAGATCAAGTTTCAAGAGAGAGACAGCTGAGAGGTGAGAGCGAAACTTCTGACAGAAAGTTACTGTAGAGTGAGAGATGGGAAGTAGAGATCAACAAAGCGACTTCATAACAGGGAGAGCATAAACATCAGATGGAGAGAGTGAGAGAGAAAGAGAGATAGAGAGAGAGCGAAAAAACAGTGAGAAACTTCAATGAGTGAATTGAAAGCGAGAAGCTTTCCAAACTTGAAGACTTGAAACTATTGACAAACAATTAATGTATGTCAAATAAATTGAAACAGATTCTCATTGAATGTCAAACAAGTTCTTCAAAATCTAATGTAATACCCTGCAAACATAGATACACGGCTATGTTGGTTATGTGTAAAGTGATGAATAATTTAGCAAGCAGTGGAATTATATAAAATATACAAGATAAATGTTGCCAAGATAAATTCATAAGTCTCTGCTTCCAAGTTTCGATATAGCATAAAATAAAATGATTTTCAAGCTGCTGTAGAGTATCAAAGTTTCGCTTAAACTTGTACAAATATCTTGAATTATAAGCAAATGAAAATGAAAAGTATCTTTTCTTGTTCGTTGTGTGTTTTCAGCTGTATTTGCTTCTAATATTAATCCCAATCTACAGCCAAACATCTTATGCCACATTATGCCACTCAGCAAACACACACACACACACACATGCACACGCACACAAAGGCAAACAATGAAAGCCACTTCATTTTCAATATCAAATTTCCACAAAAATTTTCGTTTATTTTTTTTTTATTTTTTTATTTTGTTGGCCAACAACAGCAGCCGCAAACACTTGAAAATGTTCCCAGCGCTCAATTAAAGGCCATTAGTTGAATATCGAAAAATGCCAACACCTCCCCTGTGCCACTGCGCCACTGCACCCTGGCTCCCCCATCCCTTTCCCATAGTCAATCTACAGCTTGATGGCATGCTTGATGACTGTGTATGGCCAAAGGATATACACGCATTGAATTACGCCAGACAAAAGGCTAAGGCTTTGCCATTCAAAAATTTCCATATGCAAGAATTCACATACATACTTTCATACATATATATATATATATATATATATAGAGCAACTTACATAGTACATATATATATATATATACATATTATGCTTGAGGCATTTTAGTAGAGCGTAGAGAAGAACCCGCCACGCCTTGTCGAGTAATTAAAGTTTTGCACAAGTGTCGATAAATTATGCGGAAGATGGAAGATGGAAGACGATAGATGCCACTTCATGCTATGCAAATGGCTTACAACTTATACTACATTAAAAAGTATATACATGTATATATATATATATATATATTATGTCTATCAGTGTGTCTCTCTCTCTATCTCTGTGAGTGTGTGTGTGTGTTTGTGTGCTTTAACTGGAAGCTGAGCGACAGATGGACATTCTTTTGGCTTTCGAATGACAGGCACTTCATCATCGTGTCCTTCGGCGAGTGTGTAATTCATCACGCGAACAACCGCAGCCTCAGTTTCTTCAACCTTCATCCGCCTTCAGCCTTCAGCCTTCTGCCTTTGCCATCGCCTTTAGCTGCTGCTATTCTACTTCGTCATTCTGCGCTCGCACATGACATGTTGAGCCTGCATTTGAGCTGGCCAAAGCAGCAAGACATAGTCCAGGGCAGAGGAAGGGATATGCAGGAACAGGAAATTACAACGCGTTCTGCTGCCTGTTGTTGTTGTTGTGGTTGTTGCTGTTGTTGTTCTTGTGTGCTTTAAGTTTTTGGTAGCACAAAAACCTGGAATGCTATTAACCAAGTTGACATTAATCGCCTTGACTTTTAGCTAAATGAGATGATGGCGCCGTGTGGTAAGAGGGGAAGTGTGTTGAAACCTCGACACGTGTGACAATACTGCCAAAGCTTCCGGCAGTAAAGCTTGTAATGTGAAAACAATTAAGTATGTAAAATGTAAATGTGCCAGCGACTGCGACTGCGACTTCGACAGCGACAACGACAGAGGCAGCAGCAGCAGTAGCAAAAGACGAACATGAGACAAGGAGAATGACATTAGCAGCGACAGTCTCTCTCTCTCTCTCTCGCAGCATATAAAAGCTGCTTAGGTAACTCTTGACATTCCGCTGAAACTGAAACTGTAGCTGAAGACGAGCCACTGAAAGATGTCAATCATACATACAGCATAACTGATGATTGACACTGATATCTAAGTAGAACTGACACGTTTTGTCATGGCGAATAAAGCTGCTGCTGTTGTTTTTTTTTTAGCGCAGCTCCAGTTGCTGAAACTGAACTGACGGCGAAATGTGCGCAAAAAAAAAATAGACAAAAGTGATATGCGAAAATCAAACACATTCAATTATATTATAAAAAAAATATTCAATTAATTATGACAACATGAATATAAAATATTTATGCAAAAATAAAATATAAATATTAGATAAATAAATACATATGCTTAAATAAATAAAAAATAAATATAAATATAAAATGCGTTGTCAAAAGAAATTGCTGAAAATAAATAAAAGTAAAATAAATAAAAATTTTGCAATTGTAATTTAATTAAAATTTGCTACAAAATTCACAAATAGAATCTTTGCCAAGATAAATTTGAAATTTTTTAGCAAGATGAAAAGCAAAAAAAAAAAATTAAATTAAAATTTTAATAATAACAAATATTTAAATATAATATATTTAATATACATATTTAAAAATAATTTAAGATATGAAAAAATTAAAAAAAAAAAATGAGTAAATATAAAATAAATAAATAAAAAAAAAAATTTTTTAAAAAACATAATTTTCGAGCGATTGTTCCAATAGTAACTATATGATCTGGCCAATCCGACTTATATACAGCTTAGGGAATATGCATGCCAAGTTTTCTAGGGCTAGCTTCAAAACTAATAGAAGAGTTAAAGTTGAAACAGACGGACTGACGGACAAACTGACAGATTTGTCAGCTCTTAATGCTATATATACAAGAATATATATACTTTGTGGGATCTGTCACGCCTTCATTAGATGTTTACAAATTATGCAAGGGTATAAAAAAAGTTAAAATTAAATTTTTCACAATTACAATTTATAAATTGTTGAGCAAATAAATTTCTTTAATTATAATAATTTAAAAAAAAAAAAAACAATTATTAAATTTAGCAGCAATAAATTGTTTATTACAGCAAACAGCAAAATATAAATTCAAAATGAAAGGAATGTTCAGCTGAAGATATGCAGTAATAATTCTTGACTTTTTCCGCCTTATCCCTTTCTCCATATACTTCTCCTACACACACATGTAGGGGATTATATGAACTAAACGTGCCTAGGGGAAGCTCATAAATTCTACTTAATATGTAACTAACGCACACACACACACATACACACATACACATATTTATTTGTAAAAGGGAATCGCATAAATATGCATAACATTTAGTTGGTTGTCAGTTTTATGAATTGGATTTGTGTATGCTTAGCTAACTGACCAATTCCAGTCTCCTTCCTAACACTCGCTATTTGCTTCTTGCTTCTCTCTCTCTCTCTCTCTCTCTCACACTCCTTTTGCTTCGTTAGCTATATGTTAAGTCGCGCTATTAATTTATGTTATGGATAGGAAAATAGTTAACACAGTCAAAGTTAAGCTGTGTAAGCAATGAATATAGTTGATCCATTAAACAAGATTACACATACGCCCCGATATTCCACACGTTTAAATACATTTCTTATCTCATTGTTATTGCTGTTGCTGTTGCTGTTGCTGTTGCTGTTGCTGTTGATGTTACTCTTGCAGTCATTATACAGCAACAAATTTCTATAGTTTAATTCTGCAATTAATGAACAACTAATGCGCTTGTCGTAGTCGAACTAATCATCTACTAACTACGCCCCTTTCCCCTTTCTCTTCTGGTTGCCTCTTATAATTATTCTGCTCTTCTTGCTCTTTCTCCTTCATTGAAACTATAGTAATTTCCTGTTGCCAGTTGCTGTTTCTGTTGCTGTTGCAGTGCCCCCGGGGTGGCACAGCTGTATTAACATACATGCCACTTGCCAGTGGCAGAGTTTGCTGCCATCAGCTGCTTGCCACCTGCCACCAGGCCACCTGCTACATGACTACAAATTTCCAAATACAATGCAAACGTCCGTAATGAACATGCATAGATTTATCATTTATTGTACTTAACTATTGTTCATATGCACCTGACCTCACCCCACCCCCCTCTTCACAACTTTCCCTTTGCCCCACATTGAACATATTCAATGCCCTCTGGCTGAAATTTTGTACATTAATGTTAATGTAATTATGAAATTCGCATCTGTCTTGTTAAATGCGAGACATGCAAATATTATTGCTGCCAATTTGATATTTCGATATGATATGAAAACTGCAAAATGCCAAAATGTCAGAATGAGACAGAGATATGCAACTGCTCTTACCTCTCTTGTATTTATAGTATACTTCATTTACCATGTAGTATTAACATACAATTATACATATGAGCTCTTACTGCAAAATCAAATATTTTCCAAAATATAATATTATCCAAATGCGAATTATGTGTTGTAATTATGAAAGATAATAACTAAAAGCAAAAGTTTACTGCAGGAGAAATACAGATACATAGCAGCAATTGCCTGAGAGTTTTAGGTTAGCCTTAAAGCAAATGTAATCGATATTCCAGGGAGTTTCTAATATCATAATACACTGATTGAAACTATGCACAACTTGTATTTTGCAAGTTCTATATGCTTTAAGTTGAGTTCTTGGTCAGCATCAGCCGCAGTATCTCAATCTATATGAAAATCTCAGTTTACCGGAGATCATTTTATTTTTAATTTTTTGTATTGAATTATTTATTATTATTTAATAAAATATTTTTAATGATTAAAAATATTAAATATATAATTACATATTAATTAAAATACTAAAATATAAACTAAATATTAGAATATAATTAAAATATTAATATATTAAAATAAAAAAAAAATTAAATATTAAATATTTTAATTTATTTAATTTATTTATTTATTTTATTTAATTTTATATATATTATATTAACTAAAATATTAAAATATAAACTAAATATTAAAATATAATTAAAATATTAATATATTAAAATAAAAAAAAAATATTAAATATTTTAATTTATTTAATTTATTTATTTATTTTTCTTATTTATTTTATTTATTTTTATATATATTTTTTTTTATATAAATATTAATAAATTTTTTTTTAAATTTTTTTTTCAATTTATATAATGTATTATTTAATTTATTATTATTATTTATTTTTAATTAAAAAATTTTTCAACAAATTTATTTATAATTTATTTTATTATTTATAAGTGTTTCTTTTATTGTATAAAAGTATAAAGTATAATTATTTTATAAATCATTTTTATTTTTTTTTATTTATTCATTCACTTTGAATAAAGTTTTTATTTTTTGTAAAACTTTTTAATATATTTTTATAATGCAGAAAATTTTTACCAATATAAATTTGAATCTTTGCCATTTCCATTATATTTTTTTTTAATAACTATTATTATTTTTTTATAAAACAAAATTCTTATGAATATCTGTTGAAAAATTTTGATCTAACCGTTGCGTTTCCTGTTATCATTTTTTATTTCCTTATACATTTTAACATCTTTTACACTTATTTCTATCGGCCATCAAATTTAATATGATATATATACAGAAACGCAAAAAATGCCTGACAGCGTTGCGTTATGTGGCACTTTTTTCTCTTATCGCAACCATCCCATTCATTGCAATCGTATTCTCCATCGCATTCACAATATATTTTATGTACATCTCATCCGCAAAACATTATCAAAAATCGCTTACAACCAATTTGATTTTATTAAAACGAGCGCCTCCTGAGGGCGTTACTCTTATTGCCATACTCTCATTCCCCTGCTTCATCTCTCTCTCTCTCTCTCACTCTTTCTCTTGCGCTCTATCTTGCTAATCATCAGAATCGCTGGAATAAGAAGAAAAAACTGGCACACACATTGAACATTTGGTTAGTTTATATGGCAAGTCTTTTACGAGTCTGACGATGACGACGATTAGCATTAAAGTTAGCTTCGGGATCCGCATAAAACGCGTTTTATGGTCGTCCCATAAACAGGTGAGAGGCGGATACTCATCTGCCAATGTTTTGCTTACACAAAAACACACACATACACATACAGACATACATTGCGTCTGCCAGGTGGCTTTGATGGAAGCTGAGCGTTAAACATTCGTTCCACCATTGACGCACACTTCGTCTCTCGCAATTTTTCCTTTCCTTTCCACTCCACTTCCCCCTCTTTCTCACTCTCGTTCGCTCTCTTTCTTTCTCTTTGTCAAAATGGCCGCACATAAAAATTATATTAAGTCATAAAACTGAGGACAGGACACCTGAAAATACACATTACAAACAAATATAAATATATACACACACACACACACATACACATATTAATATACATATGTATGTGTATGTGTGTTGAGGTCTGTGTCTGTTTATATGGCACCTTTCAATGCGCATAAAGTACATATTTTATTTGCGGTCAAGACAATTCAATTCACATTTCCCAACACATTCTCCTCAACACACACACACACACACAGACACACATATATATTTTACATTTGCCATTTCACAACACTGTTGCCAAAATCGCTTTAAAGCAAAGTATTAAAATTGCATTAGACTAATTTTAAACAGAGTTTGTGGACGAATATCAAAACTGATTTGAGACTGTTAAAACGTAAAGCTTTACATTGCGGCTGCTAAAAGCTTAACAGGTTTATGTACAAATTCTGTGATTGGATCTAAGTAAAAAGTAAGTCAAAGCTGTTAAGAGATTTTCTCCATAACAGTAAATTCTTGATTTCCTGGAATATGTTCAATGCAAATTAAGCAAATATTTATTTGATTATATTTCTTTATAGAATTGTTATTAATATTATTATATTCGAATTTATGAGCAATATAAAACAGAGAGACACAGTAAACTTGTGGAAAAAGTCTATTGATTGGCAAAAGAATAAAATATGAATATTAATACCCGGTATCCATTGATTACAGGAGAACTTTGTGAGTCCAGAGTTGCATTAGTGACAGAAAGTATAAGCAAAGCTTTTGCTTGGAATTAACGGTTTAATCGATTGTCCATTTCTATCTGCAGGCCTATCTGTCTCTCTTTATACAGAGCTGGAATACGGGAACTATTATATTTATGGCAGACGGATCAAATTTGTTTTGGGTTTTTGTCAACCAAGTTTTAAATTTTTCTTATTTCGGGACTGCAGAATTTAATATATATCAACTAGGTATCTTTCAGCTGTCTGAATCTTACTTTCTTACTTGTATTCTAACGCATTTCAATGAGTTCCTAAAAATAATTTTTTAAAATTTTTTATACCATTTAATTTTAATTATAATTATCAATTTTTTTTTTTTAAAATAATAAAAGTATTTTCTAGAATTTTAATAAATATTTTCACAAATTATAAGTGCAATTGATAACAAATAAATAAATGTAAATATTATTAAAAGATTCATTGATTTTATTTTCAGAATATATCTCCTTGCAGTTCAGGCTTGCCATAAGAAGCTGCCATTGATTACACAATTATCTTTATCAAATACTCAAAGTATATCATTAATTCTATTGAATTTAGAATATTTTTTAAAGTTATGCCGCAAACATATGTTAAAATAAAACAATGGCAAAGCTGTTAAAAGTTTTTAGTAAAATCGAAAAGCTTAAAGCACACTAAAAGTCTAAAAGCTGACTTAATCCTAAGCTGACGTTTGTAGCTTGAACTTAAACATACGCAAAGTATAAAACAAAATAAGAAGAAAAAGAAAATGAAAAATCTATTGAGTTTTTAGCTTTAAGTGAAATGCATCGAATATACTAAATACAATTTATCCAGCTGGCAAATATGCTTTCTTGTACGAATATGCTGTTTGTGGTATGCAAATATGATTTATGAAGTAAAGAAAAAAAAAAAAAAGCATTGAGAAAATATAAAATTCGTAGAGTAGTTGTACTACTACATCATATTGTTCATTGTTCTTTGAGATTAGTTAAAAGTCAAAGAAAACAAAACACAGAAAAAAAAAAAAACAAAAATAAAATGAAACGAATTTGAAATGCACTTGGACCAAAAATAAGATTTCAAATTCTTTTTGCGGGCGCATTTCAATTTATGCTCATTCGACTGGCCTGTTCAATATGCCAGCTACATGCAGATGTCACGCCTCCATGTGCCGCCCCATTTTCCGGTTATCCCTTTGCTTTCTCAACGCCTCTGCCACTGCCACTGTCTCTGCTTCTGCCTCTGTCTCTGCCTCTGCCAGCATAAATCGCAGAGCATATTACACAATGCATTGCGTGCCTGGCTTTCAATAGTGTAGGAGACATCATCTACCCCTACGCCTCTATCCCTACGTTTGTCCATTTCCCCTTTCTCCTGTTGCTTTCCGCATACAAAACATGCAGCGACGTTTTTGGTTGTGTTTGCATTTGCCCCACGGTGAAAACATGTTGTTGCAGAGGGCAAAGGCAGAGACAGAGACAGAGGCAGAGGCAGATGAGCGGGCAACAACAATGCAGGGAGGCACAAAACTTTTTATGCTGCATTTGTCCTGTTGCTGTGCATAGTGAAAGACAGCGCAAGAGAGAGAGAGAGAGAGAGAGAGAGACAGAGAGGGAAGAAATTGCTGTTGGAGAAAGAGGAAGTTGAAGGGAAGACTCAAACTGGATAGAGTGCATCCGGGTGAATCCTCCTTCGGGCTGCTCGGGCTGCTCTCTGCACAGTGTTCTCTCTACGTGTTCTGCCTGCGAAAGTATTCAAATTGTTTACCGTATGAGCAACGCGCACGTGGAAAGCCAAAAGAAAATTGTAGTAAATTTTAAATGGCACGGCAGCAAAAATGTTCAGCATCTCTCGCTCCTAAGATCCTAGCAAAACGCGGGACTCTGGAGGAGCCAAAAGCAGTCAAACCAGCATCCTGGATCCTGGATCCTGAATCCAGGAGTCTTGACGCAGTGTAATTTATTGGCAGCACGTTTATCATGCCGTCTACTCTGACTACAATAACAACATCAGTAGCAGCAGCAGCAGCAATAGTAGTAGTAGCAACAAGAACAACAACAACTGCGACTCTGACTACGACTGTGATGTCGTCTCCTTCGTCACATCCTACGGTAAGCCCAAAAAATGCAACCATGCGGCGCATGCAAAAATGCCTATGCCACAGGAAACAAGCCTAGAGTGAAAGAGACAGACACAGAAAGTAAGAGATAATATGCATGAGAGAGAGAGAGAGAGACAGAGAGAGAGAGAGAGTATGAGATGCCTGTTTCAATGGCTGGTTGCCTGGTTGCCTGCCTTGGTTGCCACAAAATTTACACAAATTGCATCCCAACTGAACGACGCCTTGCCACATCCTTTGTACTTACTTTTATCCTCGACCAATGTTTGCCGAGCGTTTTACCAGTTCGAAGTTGGAGTCAGAGTCAGAGTCAGAGTTGCCGCATTTGGAGTCCTAGGCCATTTCATTGTTTGTCTTTTCATGTAACAGCAGCGGCAGTAACAGGAACAAGGGGCAGACGAGATATCTGCGCCCATTGCAACATTCATTAAAATGTTGCCAATGTGTTTTTGTGGCAAATTGAAGCTGCCTAGTTAAACCTGGGACCCAAAAGGAACAGCAACAACAGCAGCAGCAGAGAAACAGAAATTCCCGTTACAGCCGTTGGGAGAATTACCAAATCCTCCTTCCCGCAATACACCCGCTGACTATGCATTTTCCGAGCAGTTGCATATGAGCAAAGCATTATGTTATGGTCTGGGAATAGAGAGAATAGAGAGAAAAGAGAGAAAATTGCGCTACTTTTAGCTAGCTTCCGAATGCTACAGAAAAGAAATATGCATGATATGAACGTTGCAGTTGAGTTGCAAAAGATTCTAAAGTCTAAAGTGCAAGTGGAAATTGTGGTTTTAATAGAGAATATCAAATAACGAGACTATGTAAAATATATAAAGATGTTTTCCTAAGGTCAGAAGAGTTCATTTAACATCAAAAATAATAAAAGATTCCCAACATAAAAATTATTACAAATATTTGCATGTGAAATTATGCAATTGAAAAGCAGAATAACAAGAAATTAAAGTTATCTTCGACATACGCTGCATACATAGAGATACAGGCATACAGACATACATTCAGTCATATAGACATACAGACATTGAGACATACAGACATACAGACATAGAGACATAGAGACATAGAGACATAGAGACATAGAGACATAGAGACATAGAGACATAGAGACATAGAGACATACAGACATACAGACATACAGACATACAGACATACAGACATATAGACATACAGACATAGAGACATACAGACATACAGACATACAGACATACAGACAGACATTCAGTCATACAGACATACAGACATACAGACATAGAGACATACAGACAGACATTCAGTCATACAGACATACAGACATACAGACATACAGACATACAGACATACAGACATAGAGACATACAGACAGACATTCAGTCATACAGACATACAGACATGCAGACATACATTCAATCATACAGACATACAGACATAGAGACGTACAGACAGACATTCAGTCATACAGACATACAGACATACAGACATTCAGTCATACAGACATAGACATACAGACATACAGACATACAGACAAGCAGGCAGAATGAAAGTCGGACATACAGGCGTTCAAATTCTCAGACAATTAGATATAAAGCCTCGGGTTCAAGAATATATATGGTATATATGTATATGATAAATTTAAATAATTTTGTACATCTTGAAAATAGAATAAAATATTCAAATATTAAACAGCATTTTTTAAAAGATTTATCAAAATTTTAATTATAAAAAAATAAGTTCAATTTATATTTTTTTTCCACAATTTTCTTTTAAATAAAATAATATTTATTAATATTATAAAATTTATTTATATTTTTTTTTTTCTAATACCAAATAAAGAAACATTTTCTCATTGCTGTTGTAGTAGTGCTAGCTGATAAGTCATCAAACCACACAAGTGACCTTCTTCATTAGAGCTTTCGCCCTAATCTAATTGTGGCATATCTCTACTCCTCAGATTCTTCTGTTGCCACTGCTTGTTCAATGCATATAGTATCTATTATGCTGCTGATGTTGCTGCTGCTTTCTTTTGCGCTACTTGCTCTGTCTCTGCCGTTGAACATATAAATTGATGAGTCTCGGGCAGCAGGAACTGCATCTAATTGTTATTTAACTTAATCATAAACGTTGCCAATTATGCTGCCTTGCCTTGCCATGCCATGCTTGGCCAAGTTAGTACAATATTTCGTTGTGGCCAAAGAGAGAATAGCGATGGAGGGGATGTGGCATTGGCAGCTCCCGCAACTGTTGACACTTTGTTAGCAATTAGTTTGGTCAATGCCAGGCGAGAATGTAGCGCAGTAGCTAGAGAATGCTAGAAACGAGTGGGAGGGGGGCAGCGTTCTCAAGAGAAGGCGTGGCAAGTGCCTGATGCAGGCAAGTGCCAGCACTCAAATGTACAAAATCGCAGCAATTTTTTTTTTCCCCCTCAACTAATTGGCCAACCACAAAGGCAAAAGACACAGAGAGAGCGAAAGAGAGAGACAGAGAGAAAAAGAGAGAGAGAGAAAAAAATAGAGAAGCTTGGTAGAAAATTAATTAAAATGCTGTTTTCTTTGCTATTTACTCAACAAATTGCTTCAAATGCGCATAAATCAAATTGTTCACACCGTTCGAAGGACACAAGAAGCGGTATGATGAACGGAAATTCGAAGAACGAAGGACAAAAGACGAAAGACGAAAGACGAAGTACGAAGGACGCACAGTTCCATTTTCGCCGACAGTAAATTCAATTTTCCATGCATATTTCATTTATTTCGTAAATTGGGATGTGTGTGTGTGTGAGTGAGTATGTATGTGTGTGTATGTGTGTTATGTGTGTGTGTTTTTCTGTTTAAAGCCGCATTCTCGAGTGGCGCCACTTGAAAGGGAGCTCCAAAAATGGACCCCAAATGCGGCAGGCAGAAATATATAAAACAAATATGTATAAAAAAAAAAAAACAGAAAGAGAAAGAGAGCAATGTGTGTATGTGTGTGTGTGTGTGTGTGTTGATTGTAGCACTTGCTGCGCCTGCGACTGTCAGCCTGTTTTTGATTCATGCGTTAAATGAAAATTAATCCGATTTAATCTGTCGCTAATTAGGTTTACTCTGGGATTTGTTTCGCACCTCTCGATGCCTGGCCACATGTTTCATGCTCTCAATTTCTCTCTCTCAATGTGTCTATGTATGTGCATGTGTTTGTGTGTGTGTGTGTGTTAGTGTTGTTTACGCAATATGTATTGTGCGGCCAATGCATGCAACCATCAATTAGATTCATGAGAGAGAGCAAGAGACTCTAGCATTGAGTGTGAAAAAGAGAGAGAAAGAAAGAGATAGAGAGAGAGAGAGAGGTGAGAGAATGGTGTCTGATTACGCTTGTTAGATCGATAAACTGTACTTTAATCAAGAGCTTTAAACTGGGACTTCAACTCAAATCAAACGCTGTTGATGACACTCATACGCACTGTTGCCTTTCAATCTGGACTGCGGCATGCTACCTGTCATACAGCACCTTCTCGCCCATTTTGCATTTGTAGTTTGCTCTTGCTGCTGTTGCTGTTGCTGCTGTTGACAAAATTGTTGCATTGGTTGACTCACCTCAGTCTGGTCTAGTCCTTGTCACTGCCTCATTTCCATAACGCACACACACACACACACACATACACGCTGAGAGACACACAAACACACATACACTCAAAATAAAGCCAAAAATCTGAAGTTTCATTACGAAAGGATGTGCTGGTGCCAGTGCTGTTGCTGTTGCTGCCTCTGCTTTTGATACGCCTGCTGCTTTCACATAGTGTGGCATGTTTGTGCTTTCGTTTTTGGTTATGTCAAAAGCCGGCAAAAACCAAAAACAGATTCTGCTCATCGCCTTCGTTAGCACAGTGGGCTGAATACTGCTGAAATTCGCTTAAACAAAATTAGCAAAATTTTTTAATCTATTTGAAATTTGTTACACACTTTTTTAAAAATGTTTAAAAAAAAAATCAAAATTCATTTAAAAATTAAAACAAAAAATTAAACTAATTTAAAATCAAGTCTGACGTTTTAATAAAAAAAAATATCCGAAATTATTTTAATCAATATTTATTATAAATAAATTTATTGCTTAATTTTCGAAAATTTTAAATATTATTAATTTAATTTATATTCTAAAATATTTTAAGAAAATAAAAAATAAAATTTGAAAATTCTACAAAAATAATTTACTAAATTTTTAAATATTTATGAACTTTATTTTAAGAAATTGTAGAAAAATTTCAGAATTTTGTATTTAAATTACAAGAATAAATTGTATTAAAAATTTTCAAAATTGTCTGTGAATTTATAAAATTTGTCAACAATTTTTAAAGCAGCCTCGTCTAGCATACAGAATTTTGTTTAAATTCAACGAAGTTCAAAAGTTGAAAACTTTATAGAAAAAGTTGTTAATTAATGCATATCATATGACAACCACTGTGCCTTGGCTTGGCTTTAGTATTGGCGTCGCCATCGTCATCGTCGTCGTTGTCGTTGTAGTCGTTGTTGTCGTCGTCTAGTTGTCGTCTGGCTGCGCCTGTGCCTAGATAATATGCTTAATACGTTTTTATGTGCCTGGCAGGATGGCCTGGATGTGTTGTGCTAGCTGCTGCTGCTAGTTGTTGTTGTTATGCCTGTTGTTTAGCCTGCGTCGTCCTGTCTCTGATCCTTTTTCATTGTTATTGCCAAAATGCCATTGACTGTTTGCGTCGCGTGAAATCAAATTTCCAGTGAAATGACTTTTGGGCCCTCGCACCACCACCACCTCAGAAAAACACAAAAACAAAAAGTTTTGTTTTGCCTGTTCGGCTCCATGAATAATGCATAAAGAACACTTGACAGGATACTAGCTTACATCGACTAGTCGCAATTGCTGCTGCTACTGCTGCTCCTGCTGTTGCTTCTGGTGTTGGATGCTGCTGCTTCTGCTGCTGTTGCTACTGTTGTGTCTGCTGCCTTTGCTGTTATCAAAAGCTATTGACCCATTAACGGGTTTCGGTGTTTGCTAGCGACGCCTGGCAAACTACAAACTAATTAACATAACGCAAACACTTTGGAATTATGTCAAGTGTCGACTGCTATCAAAGGATTATGATCACCATCCCTTCCCTCTACTCCGCCGAACACCTCACCATTTGCTTTCACTCCTCAATGTCTTATGCAGTTTTCTTTTGCAACTGACAAGCAATTTTTGCCATCAACCGAAATGCATTCAACTTGTGAGCAGAAGGGGAACAAGTGATGGGTGGTGGGTGATGGGTGATGGGTGCAAAAAGGAAGCAAGGGGGAAGAGCACAACTTGGACGCGCTTTGACACGCGCTCCCAACACTCAACGCAGTTGCAGCGCACAGCTCAAAAAGCAACTCTCTTGCACTCGCAGCCTGAAAGCAAGCAGAGTCTGAGCTGCTGGCAAGACGTTGCGTTGCATATTAAACACGCCAAGACTCAAGTGGCGCCACTTACAAGTGCATCAAAAGAAAGGCATCAAGTTGCAACTGCAGCAAACTATACATGCAACTGCAATAGCTAGTGGCGCTGCTGTTGGTGCTGCTGCTAGTATACATAGTGCATTCCATACACTTCAAACTTGAAATCTTAAGTATCTTTCACTTATTAGTTAGGTAAGTTGACATCGGATAACGCATATCAAAGCGCTGAATTGTGATTGTCAGCTTATTAGCTTTCTGTGCGCACTTACAAATGTGAGCTGACAACAGAACATGCAACAGACAGGCAAATGTCTACAGAAAATAGTAGAGAGAGAGAGAGAGAGAGACAGAGGCGAGAGATTGAACAGATATAAATGCTGACAGTAGAACAGTAAGAAAAGCAAAGACAGCAGCAGCAGCAGTGGCACAAGCAGGCATAGAGACTAACAGACAGTGAGACAAACAGAGTAAGAGAGAGAGAGAGAGAGAGAGAGAGAGACAGACATATTGATAATAAGTATTAGCAACATATTCACAGTCTGCGCTTAAATTGAAATGACATTCACATTCCTTTAGTTAACAGCGAGACTTTTGATTAACATTTCTCATGTTACACACTTGAAAACATATTTTATAATATTAGCAACATAATATAAATTATTTATTTAATGGTCTCTGCTTAACAGTGCAACATTTATTTTACTGTTGAAAATCATTTTGTGAATAATTAAAAAAAAGAAAAAAGATTGTAGAAAAAAATATAAAATGAAATTTTTACTGCATGTAAAAATATTTTATTAAATGTTATGTTATAGTCATTCACTTTATTGCTTTATGTATATTTTTTTTACTCACTCTGGCAAGAGCATATTAACCAGGAGTTTTCGCAACGAGTAGTAAAAGGCGTGACAGAGCTAATAAACTATGTATAGTATATATTTAACCAGCATCAACACCCTGACTGACTAACAACACGCTTAACTTTAAAGCTAAATTGAATGAAACTTTTCCCCAAGCCTACGCCTAAGTCGCTCTATGTCAAAACTAATTCAAGGTCAAATTACGACTAGCGGAATAACTTAAAAAGCAACAGCTGATAATGCTAGATTACAGGATACCCGCCCCCAGAAAAATGTAAAATTCCAGAACTTCAATGTATATCATTTGATCTGCAACTGGATTCCAAATTGTACACTTTACTGCACATTATTAGTATGAAGATATCTAGCATTCAAATATCGGTTGAAATATATATGTATGTTTGGTTTTTATACTCGGTGCCCATTGGGTACCAAGAGTATATTGGGTTAGTGACAGCAGCAAATGTATGTAACACCCATAATGAGGCGTGGCCGACCCCATGAAGTATATATATTCTGACTCAGGATCAATATCAACATAGTTACGATATTTTCAAATAATAAAAATAAATAAATAAAAATAAATAATAAAAAAAATATGCAAAATATTTTTTTTTGCCTTCCTCCATCCTTCCATCCTCCTTCCATTTTTTTCTTTTTTTTTTTTTTTATTTTATTCCTATAATTAGCATTTACCCTGATTGATTAACTATGGATCTAAAGCCCGCGTATATATTCGTCAAGTATATATGTACCAATAGATCCATCCAGAAACACTCTTTTCCTGTTTAATTATTGTCCATAATTAAACACCTTCTACTTCTGAGATATATCTATAAAAGGGACAAGGGAAGCGAAGCACCACAGGTGTAATGTAGCAAAGTTAGTTAATTAATACATAGCACAATTTTTGCGTTGTGTACACATTAATTAGAACGAACACTACAATACTGAGGACTCCATTTTTTCCAGGCCCTTGTGGGAATCGAACCCACGACTGTGTCAGATAAGTTTGGGAAACTATGAATGCCTATTCATCTTATCCCACTCGACTAACACAGCCGGCCGAATGGTGTTCGTCTAACTTTTAATATAAATTACGTTTTTTTTAAAACACTTAGAAATAAAAACTAAGTATGCTTTGATAGATCCCGGGTTAACTCAGAATTCGAACCCGGAACTTCCAGATTATCGTTCCTACATCCTATACACTGATCTATTGCCCCAATTGACAGTTGCTCGACAAAATGTGGATATATAATGATGAACAGAAAAAAATAAATAAAAACTATCGATAATTTCATATATAATATCGATTTTACAATTTGATGATGCTTAAACTATTTCCTCTCTGTTTGCCAAACCTGTTAAAAACGAAGAACGAAACACCATTTTGGACCGATACTATACGACATATAGGCATAGAGCTTATGAGCATAGAGAGTATATGAACCAAGTTTCATTGAAATAGCTTTAAAACCCAGAGACTAGTCTGGGTGGAAACAAACCGACAGTCGGACCGACGGATTCGATGGATTCTCCTGTCGTCGCTGATCAAGACTATATATATTTTGTTGGTTCAACATAAACATAGATAGTTACGACATTTTTAAATAATAAGTTTTTAATAAATAATAAAACTTTGTAATATAACTTTAGAATCTTATAGTCTTCGCGATAAAAAAAAGAGTAAAAATAAGATAAAATCACCAACTATATAAATAATACGTATAAATTCTTGTCCACTATAAACAATCGTTAAAAAATAAATAAATTTAAAATTAAAAAAAAATATATTTTATTTAATTTTTCTATTTTTTTTTTCAATTTAAAATTATTTAACAATTTTCTTGCAATTTTTATAACTTTATCCACTTTTATTTCAATTAAACTTAAGTTCATGTTACTTCATTTTTTTTTTTTAGCACATTTGACTTTTAGCTGCATCAACAATTTTCGCCGCAGTGTTTTCACAATCCTTGCACCTTTTGCTTTTGCTTTCAACTTTCAATCAGAACTTGGTTAGTAATTAATGGGCCAACAAAGCCGACCGTAATAAGCAATTACATGAAAGTTGATGTAATTATTAATTATTTAATGTTAATATAAGTAGAAATATACACACATACATGCATGACATGTGTGTGTGTGAATGTGTAGAAGTGTGTATAATATATGTAGAATATATTAAAATAAAAATATATATTAATATATACATATATGTATATATGAGGCATGCGGCACTTACCACACGCAAGGCCTCAACGCGTTTGGGAACTGTCGCACAATAAATGTATTTAAATTTATTGCATAATAAAGATTAAATATTTATTTACACAACGTTTCAATTAACTTTCGGCTTTGCAGCGCCTACTGCCTGACGCTGCCACATCGCTGCCACAGCGTATGCCACGCCCATTGTGGCGATTTCATTGTTTTTGTGCGTTTCGCACCAATTTAATTATAAAATTTATTGTTTCAACTTGCGTCAGCTACCAAAATGGCGTCCCGAAAAACCGGAAGTCAACAAGTTGAACGACCTTCCCCTCAAACGAATGAGAATAAACGGAGTGTTGAAGTGGAGAAGTGAGGAAGTGGTGTCAGAGCTAGTAGCATGAATGCCTCCTGGTCGGAGAATGTGCCACATATTATGCGGCCGAGCATATCGAGAATGCGAATGTTGGACACCACGACCGGGACACCAGGACGACAGGACACTGGGACACCGGGACACAAGGACACGAGAACACGAGAACACGAGAGCACGAGAATACCACCCAGAAACCCAGAAACTTGCCATAAATTTTAGTCTCGCACGCGCAAAGCCAAATGGCAAATGGGTTAAGGATTCCCTACAGGATTCCCAACCAAATGGTAGGACAGTGGAACATTTACACCATTTTTTGTACAAAATTTCACTCAATTGACATTGGCCAAGAGCGAAACTGAGTTGAGTTTGACGCTAGGGGAGCATCACAAGAGCATGCGATATATAGGGGCGAATGCGGATAGTACTGTTGCCCGCGGGGATATTTCGGACTGCAGTTATGTTGCCCCTTTTTTTTGCGGCACTTCAAAGTCAACGCAGCTGCTGCCCGGAAAAAATGCGGAAACTGCACGGAAACGGAAGTCGCAGTGGCAGCAGCACCGGCACCGCCAACTCATCCTCCCGCTCTCATACTCCTCCTCCAATTGTAACGATGACATCAGCTGTGCTGACCAGTACCACACTTTAACCAACTCTTTTCTGTCCCCTACTAGCCACTCGCCTCTCTCTCTCTCACATACTGTCACTCTTCGTTGCCTGAAGCAACCGATGCCCAACCAAATGCCCGTAGAGAGAAGACTCAGAGGCAAGGTATATATAGTAAAGCGCCAAAGCATTGCTGTGTGAGAGAAATGGAGAAAAAGCATAGTGATGCTGCTGCTGCTGAAGAGTGGGAGGATGCGCAACTGCTGTCGCTTTCAAAAATTCATATTCGTAATTGTTGACTGTATTGTCGCTGGCATTGTTGCCTGAACACAACCAAAGGACAGCCACAGTAAACACTTGTTAAATGAAATTACTAACAATATCTAAAAAACAGTCTGAAGAAAAAGAAGACGAGAGCAATATACAACCGTGAAACCATATAATGAAAATAAGTAATACTGGATAAATTCTTATATACAATACATAACGTATGATCGTGTTGGTTTTGAGTAAACTAAGTTTTATAGCCGTAGATTTAGTGACAATTTGTGTCCAATTAAATTGAGGGACAGCTACTGATTGAGAATATATAAACTTTGTTAGGAGTACCACGCCTCTTTATGGTTTAAAAAATTCCCATTAATCTTCCAATCTTCCAAATTATTCAACCCAAAACTTCAATGTAATTTATCAATTTAAATTATTGAATTATCATTTTAATCATTAAATTAAATTATTAAATATCATTCAATAATATCTTCATAACTTTAGCTAATAAAAATATATCAACTTACCAAATTCCAATCCATTCCAATCCAAAAAGTATTTCCAGCGATTTCATCTTTCAATTCAATTTGAAAACTCTCTAATAAAATTTATTGCAATAAATAAACGCGAGAAGAACTTTTCACGAATTTTCACTGTAGCAGAGTAGTTAAATCCTTAAAGTCGCTCGTGCATTTTACACTTTATCTCCGACATTTTGGAGCATGCGGAATATAAAATATTTTACTGCTAATCTTTTACGGCGGAACCCATCGAGTTCCGGCTCAGTTTTGCAAACACTTTCCGTTTTGCCGTTCTGCCGTATAGAAGCTTTATTCATACATATGTCTTGCATATTCTATATGGTAGTACATCTGAGTCAGAGTCAAAACATATGAGAATTCATATGATTTAGGAACTTTGGCAGAGAATATCAAATTTTATGTGCACTTTATATACATATTATATTTATAATTCTGACATTTTTCTCATTTCCCTCGTAATTGTCACTAAAAATTGATCTTTTGCCTATCATAAATTGTACGTCCGTCGAGCTATGTGTATCTGTGTGTGGGGGGGCCGAAAAGAAAACCCCCTAGGGTTTTATTTTTCACTTATTGAAAATAGTCAAAACTTTTATCGCATTAAATGCTATAGATGGGAGGGAGGTTCAATGTATTCCACCGAGTGCACTTAGCTGCAGTTGAGTGCCGCCAGCATTATTATAAGATATATAACGAGTATGTATACTATATACTATATATATATATATATATGAATACATTTATGTATGCTTATGATGGTCTCTCCACACCCGCACTGTATACCCCACTTTCCCCTCTCAAGCACACACTCACACATACATACTCTCACTGCAAGTCCCTTGCTTTTCCCTCTTCAGAGACGAGAGTCAAGTGCCGCCGTTCGGTTAATTGCAGCGGAGGCCGTCGCTGATGAGTTTAATTGAAATAATGCGCTCCGCTCAGCTCAGGCTTTTGGTCTCTTGGCGGGGGCTGGGCCGAAAAGTGTTTCTGTGTTCACTACATTAATAATATTTCTTTTTATATGCATACCCTATAAATATTAAAATTTGTTAGTCTGGCATGTACTATTTATTTTGACTAATTTTAGATTTTAATAGCCTTCAAAATTTCCTTAAGCTCAATAAATAATTTAATATTGATAAAAAATAATTATAAAATCATAACTTTGAATTGTAATTAATCGAAATTAAAGCTCAGATTTCTACATTATAATAAATTATTTTTTCTTATCAAATTAAAGGGTATCTAATTGTACAATATTTATGCCACACCACGTAAAAGCACTTTTACTTATATTCATCTTTTTGTCTTTTTAATGAAGTTTGCGCCGAAAAAAAAGAAGCGAACAAGCAGCAAAAGCAACGCTGTCAAAATGTTTAATTGCCAAACAACGGGGAGCGGAAAGGAGTACCCTTAATGTGCCGTAAAAGCGGGGGCCAAACTGTAAAGGGAATAAATCGGGGGCACAATTGCGGGGTTCGCTTCGAACCATTAGCCAAATGAAGCGCATGATTTGTCACAATTTTGAGCTCTGCTTTTACTGTATATGTACATACATACATACATAGCTGCCACTGCTGCTGCTTTGCGCAGTCTGATTGCAGTTCCGTCATTTCAATTGGGCAATTGCACATTCTTTAATGCTGCTTCTCACAATTTTGACGCTGGCACAAGTTGAACTCAAATTATTTCTCAGATTCTTTGTGAAACTGCAAAATAAACTAGACATTAATGGGTTAAGGCTTCGCTGACAGATGACTTAATGTACAGTGAATACAGACTAAATGTACAAGTACAAGCTGCGTCTGGTTGCAGCTGCCTGTTACTGCTACTACTAATACTGCTCCTGCTGCGGCAACAGCTGTAAATGCGCTCGAGCTGAAAATAATTTTTACGTCTTCTCATTTCAAGTTTTTGTTTCTCAATTCTTTTTTTTTATTTTTTTTTTTTTCGTGCTGAACTTTGTGCATATTTTGTCGGGCTCAGCAGTGCACAACGTGAAATGATCTATTGTACTTAAAGGGATGCGGGCGCTATGCTGTGCGAAATGGGCGTGGCAGTTCGCTATCAGAAGTACGAACAAAGTGAATGCACAATAAATGGGTAACACCCGAAAACCCATGCGACAAGGATGTGGACAGAAGAAACTTGCGGCGACAGTGACGACACTTTACAGTGGAAACAAACAACCAAAAGTGCAGTGCAAAAATCAGATAATAAAATTATACAATTATTAAATTTTATATAACAGCAATGCCAATCGTTCTTCAATGTAAATGATTTAATTAATTAAATTTTATTGAATTATAATTTTAATTTTATTAGAATTAATTATTTTAATTTAATATTCTGCCAAAGTCGTTATTGAAAGAGAGCGCAAGTGTAACCTTCAACTTGTCAAAGAGCACGACAACCTCATATGTATTCTCTCTCTCTCTTTATACTTCACTTTTGTTCACAGTTCTCTTGACATTGCAGATGTTTAGCTGAACACAACACGTAACACACACAAGCTCAATATGATTATTAAATATTATGTATTATAAATTTATAATAATTTATATTAATAATAATATAATATAAATATTAATCATTAATTCAACACTTTTAACAAGCACAGCAAAAACATATGGGTACAAAAGCGCGCAAGCGTAAACTTCTATTTACCAGCAAGAGTAAGTAAAGCAAAGCTCGCTCCCTCTCTCTTTTTCGTATCACATTTTCTGCTACTTTTTTCACACGCTCAATTCTTTTCTCACTACAGATGCTCAGCTCAGCGCAGCTCAAAGGTCACTCAATAACAAACACTCGATACATGTGCATAAGCAATGAACGTAAACAGCAAAAGAAATATGTAAAATATGCAGTTGCTGGTGATCTGCAGACGTAGTGCAAGCGAGACAGAAATATAACTATAACGGCAAATATGTAGTGTGCATAAAGAAGACACCGATTAAAGCAAGCAGTTGAAAATGAAGCAATGATAATTGTAAATAGTATAATTTTTGCAGGCATAGCGCTTAGCAATAAAAGTAAAATAATAAGCGAAATAAATGATTTAAATTTTATTTTAAAGTTATATAAAATATTATTATTGCAAATAATTGTAAGCAGACATGTTCTCTGTTATAATTTACAAGCGAAATGATCAAATGATGACACTGTGCGACGGTAACCCAAAAAGTTAAGTGAATTGTGCAAAGTTTTTCGCTTTTCGGTCGCTGCAAATTTGTGCACTGCAAAAACTTTTCAGCCAGTATCTTTGTATGTATGTGAGAAAGTGTCATTGTCTCTCTATCTGTGTATGTGTGTGTATGTGTATGTGTGTGTGCGTTAAAAAGTGTGCCCATTCCCATGACCAGCTAAAAGGTAAATATGACTTGGCAACACAGGCAATAACAAGAACAACTAAAACAACAACAACTGCAATAACAACAACATCAACAACAACACCACAGACAACAATAACAACAACAATGAGAAATGAAAAAAAAAAAAACAACAATAGCTTTGGCAATGGCCACACAATGGGACCCCATAAAATGTGCTACAAAATGCAAAATGGCTTCTGCGGTTTCAATGGCAACGTCGACAGCGACAGCAACAGCGACGTCAACTGCGATGCCAACGTTGACTGCAAACTGCTGACGCTGTGAAATTTAATGTTGTGAACTTTTATGGTATATGTGCCCCAAGTTGCCGCCAGGTGCCATGTTGCAGGTGGCAACTGGCTAGGGATACAGTCACATATACCCACATATAGCACAGACCTCCCCTGCCCCAACCCATCCCTTGGATAGTAAGCCGCCTGCAGCCACCAGTTGCATGGCCAAACAACATAAAATGCAAGCACATTTCTCGCTTCATTGTGGCAGAGGCTGAGGCAGCTGCAATTTGGCTTTTGTTGCAGACTCTTTATCCCAGATGAAGCAATAAATGTTGCATTTAATTTATTAGCACAGACAACATACACATACACACACATACACACACACACACACACACTCGCCATATGAAATGAGGTGTGTCTGAGCAAACACTCAAACTGATTTGATCTCTTGGCGTGTTAAGCGTGAAATGGCCTTCAAAAGTAACGATAGTTGTGCAGTTATAATTATTGTTATTTTCTACTAACTATAAAATACCCGGTAAATTGCAGCAAACGCTAGAAAATTTAACAATTTATTCTTAAATATTAAATAATTTAAAATAATAATAATCTGAAATATAGAAAATATTATTTCAGTTTTAGTTTCTTTTTGCACTTGAAATTTTTTACTAAAATTCCCATGATCTTAAATTTCATATTTTTGGGGAAAATATATAAATTTCATGTAATTGAATACAATATTATTTTAAGTTAATTATCAGTCACTTAAGCCGCATAATCTCATCCCTTGTTATATTGAAAATTTAAATACAACTTTACACAATTTCGATATTATAACAAACAATCAGCACATGAAGCTATAGAAATGCTTTAAAAGTTAATCACTTAACGCCAAACAGTATAATCGCATTTTCAATTGGGGAAGATACGTGAATACTTATTATAAGCTTTAGTTTCATGAAGTTACAACCCAAAAAAAACAAAAAAAAAAAAAAACTACAAAATAAAACATGTTCAACATTCGAACATTGTTGCGGCTTCTTTAAACTTTATTTGCTGGCATTTCATGATGATGTTGAACTAATACTAAGCCCCAGGCATAACTTAACGTAGACAAACTACAAGTTTACTTGGCATTTCAAATATGTTTGCGAGTGTAACTCAATACTATAAATCAAGTTGGACATTTCAGTTAAGCTAAGCTGCACCTCCTACTCCTGTTCCTGCCCCTGTCCCTGCTTCACACGATTAAACTTCAACTTCTTTCCCTCATCACAATTCGCGCAACTTGCTCTGCGACAGTCGATTAATTGATTGTCTAAATGCACTTGTAAGCAACTCGGCAAATCAATGAAGTGTAGAAAACAAGTCAAAAGCTGCAAACAATGTCCAAACGCCTGCCACGCCCACACATGACGAGTGAAGAACGTAATGGAGAAGGTAACCGGTAACAAAAAAAGAAAAAAAAATCAACACGCTGTAAAAAAAAAAAGTCAAAAGGAAACTGCAAAGAACACTTAACTTTGGTAAGTCGAATATTGTATACTCTTTCCTAATAATTTCTATTAATTAAATTAATCAAATTTCAAATTAAAATTCATCTTATTAAAATTTTCTTCTTATATCACTGATCAAATGTGATATGATATAATGTTAAACGTTATGATATGATACGAATATAATCTTGAGAACTTGTTTAAAAATTAGTTGCTTTGGAAATGTAATTGGATTTGATATCATATAGTATATGGTATGATATAATGTGATGTGATGGAATACATAGAATAGAACCCTAATATTATATTAAAATTGATCACTTATAAAAGACAACGTACGATCCTATAGATCTACAAAGCAATCACAAAGTCACATAACTCTCTTAAAATATCTATAATACTCTATGTAAGTGTGTAAAAAAAATGCTGTCTGGGAATTGGATTTTGCGGTTTCACGTTTCGAATTACCATTGACAGCCGCTGACGGGAGTAGAACAAGAGAGAGAGAGAGAGAGAGAGAGAAAGATAGAGAGAGAGTGAGAGACTACTGATAGAGCGGAAGAGTGTGGTGAACACTGCGCGCCTGAGTTAGCCATGGTTAATTGTCACTATCGTTGGTTCGGTTCGGTATTTTGTTCCTATTGAGATTGGGATTCTCTTACTCTTTCTCTGTTTTTCTTTTTTTTTCTTTTTTTTTTATCAGTTTGTGCATGAATTCTTCTTCTTTTTCTCTGCCTTCGACTTGCAATTATGCCATGTTGCAATGCTATGGGCGTGGACGGATGGATAGATGCATGAACGGATGGATGGATGGATGGATGGATGAATGTGGCAGCACTTGATGTAACTCAATCGAAAGCTGAATTGCTGACAATTTGCCAGAATTCACAAGCGAGTGAGTTTCGCCGTGGAATTCGCTAGGAATTCGTATCGCTCAACACGGTTCTCTGTCCACGCTTCGTTGAGTTTGTGTTGGGGCAAGTTCATCAAGTTGTTAAATATTTAACATTTTTCACATCTTTCACAATCTGTCTCTCTTTCTCTCTCTGTCACTCTCTCGGAGTTTTTCTTTACTTCGCTGTCATTCACTGTGTACCTTTCAAGCAGTCATTCTGTCATTCTCTGCACAGCACGTTTAATCGTGTTAAACATTTTATGAACATCGCCGGGATCCGCAACGAGGCCGAGAAGCATCCGGCTGAGTTTGCAGAGTCTTTTTGTTGGTGCACCAGAAAACCTTTTTGCGGTTGTCATAATTGTAATTTTGGTCACTGCAGCCTGCAGAGAGTGCATGAATTTATGATGAATGGGCGGTTGTCACGCCTACCCCAACTCGCCAACTTCACCCAGATTTCCCAACTTCCTCTGCATTGCTTGACTCTGTCACAGCCCTGACACAATTTCGGCTTGCTTGTAAATGTCACCGAGTGGTTTTTCCTATATATACATATATATCTATATTTGATATATACTATATAGACACTATATACATACTATATATATATACCCCAAAAAATGTATAAATGTATTTGAATTTATGTAAATTTTCATTTCGACTGGTCAAAGATGAAAATTGGCCAGAGGATGTGGCTAAGTGCCTACCGAGCTGTAGCTCTCTGCTCAATTGAGGTTTTTGCTTACTTATTTTTACTGTTTTCTGTGCTTTATTTTCATTTTCATTTTTTTGTTTTTGTTTTTGTTTCTAATGGAAAGCAAAAGTTTCAATGCGCTGTTAAAGTTAAGTGGTTTCTAGGTCTATGGAAATTTATGGGAAGCACAAACTGTGGCAGTTATAGGAGAAATTGCAAGCATATGTAAGTACAGTTGCCGCACGTACTTTTAGCTAGAGATGGAACATGAACATGAAGTATAAGAAGAAGATAGAACCGATATTACAAAATGAATTTATAGTATACAAAAAATATGCTGTTAAGTATTCGCACAACTTTCAATGGGATATTTATGAATAAGTAGATCCCGGGACTTTCATATGCTAGTGGCATGAAATTTGGTAAAGACACTCTACAAACTTATGTCATAATTTTATTATATTTTTACCAGATCAGGAATATATAGAGATATAACATAGATATTATAGTTATAAAATTAAGGATATTTTATTTATATAACATTTTATCTAAAATTAAATATTAATATAAAATAAGAATCTCAAAGTATAATTATGATAAAGCAAATTATAGTTCAGTAATTTTTAAGTTTAAATACAAATTTATTGTTATATTAATAATTAACTATATAACAATATATATCTATATGTATATATGTTTGTATTCATCAAATTTTGATTGTTTTCCGACAAATATGTACATCGCATTTTGCAGATCAGATATAACAATTGATCCCCATTTGGTTTATGATAGTTGTTGGCATCTCCGGAGTCCGGACCTGCCTCAATTTTTGTGTTAGAGCAAAAAAAAAAAAAACTTTTCAGCCTGTGCATTCATGCAATTATTTTTGCCACACATTGTCAAATTGTTGGACATGCGGAGGGTGTCGGTGTCGATTTTACCGTTGGCTGAACATTTACACAATTTATACGTCAACGTTTATTTTATTTAATAGTAAAAACAATTTCCCAGGGCTTAGATATCTGGCCAACAAACCAGATAGTTAGCGATATGTAAAAATAGCAAAAATTGCATCAACTGAAATTGTTATCCTCGTTATCCTTCTCTCTTTCTCTCTATGTCTAGCTGTCTCTCACTGTATATATTTTCAGCTAGATGGTTGTTATCAATATCTAAACATGGCTGAATTGCTCTTAAATAACCAAACAATAACTACACATCGAATAGCAGCTGTGGAAAGAGAATACAAAGAATGAGCGAGACGGGCAGAGAAGTAGACAGAAAGAGAAAGAGATAGATATATAGAGAGAGAGCGAGTGAGTTGGTTGGAAGATATCCTGATGTCCTTGTGTATGGCTCGCTTGTTGTTTATGTTGCGCTACAATGAAAGCAATAAAACTATATAAAAGTCCACATACAGAAATAAAAGTGGTCAATTCATTGAAGTGGTAAAATACGTAAGAGCATGAAAAGGAGTTTATCAACTTGTCGCTTTAATTACGCGCTTCAATCTTAGATAAGTTGACATTGTTGTGCTTGTAACATGAACTTCACTTCAACCAAAGGTAGATAAATAATCGCTGAGTAAATACATAGTAAATAAATATAAAATATATATACTTCAAGTATTTTTATAAGTATGTTTACTTGATTTGTTAGTCACTTATCTTAGATTGCAGACAATAGACGAATATGAATGTTCATTTAGTTATTTTATTGATCAACTTCATTATAATTTCATAATAAATATTAATTTATTTTTAATGAAGCTCGTTAAATATAAATAATATTATTTTATTACATTTTAATTTTAATTATATTTAATATATAATTATTTTTAATTATTAATTTGAATTTATTCAAAATATTATTTAATATTTATACATTTTGCATAAATATTTCATTTCAATTTATTTAAAATATTCAAAAATATTTCATATAATTTTTTTATCATTTATTTTAAATTAACTACATTTATATATTTATTAAATTTATATTTTATTTAAATATTTAATTTAAACTTTTTTTTAAATATTTTGTAATATTTAATATATTTATTTTATTATTTTATTATTTATTTGAATTTATTCAAAATATTATTTAATATTTACATATTTTGTATAAATATTTTATTTCAATTTATTTAAAATATTCCAAAAAAATTTCATATCATTTTTCTATTATTTATTTTAAATTAACTATATTTATACTCGTATATTTATTAAATTTATATTTTATTCAAATATTTAATTTAAATTTGTTTTAAATATTTTGTAATATTTAATATTTTTTTTTTAAATATTATTTAATTTTTAATATATTTTATTATTTATTCGGACTTATTTAAAATTTTATTTAATATTAATATTTATAATACACTTTTTTAGCAATATTTGTTATTCAAAAACAAACTTTAAAGATTTATATATTTTTTTTTATTTTTAGAATTTTTTTCTGTTTCCAATGTATATTTTACAATTTTTTTTATTTAATTTAAAAAAATGTCTCAATTACAAATTAAATGTTACATAACATAGACATAAGAGTGCAATATTAGCTTAGTAACTCACAACTTTTATATGGCAATAAATTTAAAAAAATAAAAAATAAAAAATAAAAACAACAATTTAAAGTTCAGCCACAATTTTGTGTAAAAATAGGATTTTATTTTCATAGTAATTTCGTAGTAGATTTCGCCTAAAGATATTTTCATTTCCGCAACGATTTATCTGCACATCGGAAAAACCAACATACTCAACGATTGTAGCGCACACAAAGAGATTGGCATTCATAGGGACAACCGCTTTTGGTGTAGAGCCTCAATTTGTTTTAGCGCTAAAAATACAAATAAAATATGCTCATCGGGAACAGAGAATGAGAGCAGAAGAGATTGAATGAAGGAGACGGAGAGAGAGCATGAGAATATTCTATGGTTTGGGGTTTGCCTAAAAACCTCACACCAATTTGCAGCAGCGGCAGCAGCAGCAGCAGCAGCCAAACAGTTTACGTTAGATATTGTAAATTTTCGTAGGACTAAAAAAAAAAAAAAAAAATACATGCGCAAAAAAAGCGAAAAAACAACTGAAAAACCAAACCTATAAAAAAGGCTAAAACGAATGGAATGGGGAGAAACGAGCTGGTCGACGAAAAAATATGTCTATTTAAATTTGTTTTGTGGTCTCGTTGTGTTCGTCTGCGGTTCTTTTAGGTAATTTGCACATTTTACACGCAGACAGGACGAACACGAGATACAAGGACACAGATGGATATCGAAATCGGGAGGGCAAAGCGTAGAAAAGAGCGAGAGGGAGAGGTAGAGGGAGAGAGCAAACGATTTCTCTCTATATAACGTAAATATTGAAATGTATTTGGCAGCTGCGCTCAAATTTTTCGACCAAAAAGTAAATAAGACCGATGGCTGTTCCGCGGGCGACAACTAGAATGAGAAACAAGTAAGAAGAGAAGATGGAGCAGAAGTTGATGTTGGAGTTGGGGATGGAGATGGAGATGGAAGCATATGTGAATTGTTAGACTGGGACGTGATTTGCATTTTAAAGCAATAGATAGTCGGCATTATAATGTGTAATATGTAATATGTAATCATGATTGCAGCGAGAATTAAAGAGGCCAACAAAATATTAATCATACGCCGCGTGGCGCTCATTATGCGCCACTTGAGGAAATTTGAAGGAAAAACCGCAAAAAGAAAAGCCTAGACTACAACGCAAAATAATGAAAAGTGAAAGGCATTGGAGTTGAAGGTGGAGGCATTGGAGGCACCAAGAGGCACTAGAGCATGCTGTGGCGTTGCTGCTGCTGCTGCTGTTTCTGGTGCTGCTGATGTGAAGGCGTCTCCTGGCAAGCGAACAAAAAAAAAATAAAAATAAACGGAAGTAGGAAAAATTTAATTAAAGCTGGCGGCGCTGCAGGCATCTAGGAAGTGTAGAAACATACTCAGAGTTAAGAAGAGTGAGTGAGAGAGAGAGAGAGAGAGTGTAGAGTATAGCAAGAGAACTTGCAGAGAACAAGAAGTGTGGCAAGTGGCAAGAAAAGTGGCGCACGGCTAAAGCTGATTTCATTTTAAACGTTGCGATATGAAACGAAGCCTTTGGGGCACTTTTCTCTCTGCCTCCCACACACATACTCTCTCTCTATCTCTCTCTCTCTCTCTCTCTCTCTAGGAGTAGAGTGCGATGGTTGGTAGTGGGAGAGGTGGTCATATAATAACATATACTTGTACTCGTTCGCTTAAGTACAGGTTATATAGCAGAGAGGTAGAGAAAGAGAGAGAGAGAGGGAGAAAGAGAAAGAGAAAGCAATAGCGAATAGCAAGAACTTTACGGATTAAAAACAGCAAAGCCATAAAAAGAGCACAAAATGTGCACATAAAAAAACGCCGTCGATAAGATACAAAAAATAATAAAAAATAAAAAAATATTAAATATGTTTTTTTTTTCTCTCTCTCTCTCTTCTTTCTCTCTTGGTCTCTCTGTCAAAATAGTTTCAGGTGCAAAAACTTTCTATATTACGCAGAGAAAAGTAGAGCAGCAAAAATGTTAATTAGAATTGCAACGAATATTGCAACGAATCGTTGCAAGCTTGAAAGCTTGAACTGTGCCTTAAAAACAACTGTGACATAGAAACTTATCGAAACGATATTATCGATAAATAATGGGCTATAAATATCGATAGCAGGTGTACAAAAATGAGAACACAGAACTTGAGAATTATTGTGCCTGCAGTTTGGACAGTTGAATATCTAATAGCTGTCGCATTTTCTCTATACACACACACACACACACACATGCTAAGTGTGTCTATTTCTCTGTGTGTGTGTGTGTATGTGTGTGTTTGCATGTTTGTATATGTGTGTTTGTGGGTGTAGATGCATGTGGGTTAATAACGTCATTTATTATGCACTTCTTTCCGGCATTTCCGGTATTTACCGCGCACGCGACACGACACATAAATGTTGCCATAAATTTAGCACTGCTCCGCCACAGGACTTATGCACAGACGGTGAGTGAAAGAGTAAGACAGAGAGAGAGATGGAGATGAAGGGAAACAAAGAGTGTGAGAGGAAGAGTGCAAAGCGTGTGAGGGCGGAGTGTTGAGAATGCAACACACGTAACAACTGCAGCGAGTTGTTGTTGAGAACGTCTTTTCTGCGGTCTCAGGTAGAGTTGCTGCTGCTGCTGCTGCTGTTGCTGCTGCTACTGTTGCTACTGTTGTTGCAGCAACTTTTGCTCAAATAACTTGCAATTTATTTGGTGTGTTGCGAAAAGCAACTTCCGTTGACGCCTCCGCCATTTTGTTGGCGCGCCGCAAACGCCATTTTGTAAAGCCAGCAACAACAGCAACAGCAGCAATAACACGACGTTGCAAGCTTCGCTTCAAGAAATGCAAATGTGAATGTGCGAATTTCAATGGAAATGGAAATGGGTAAAAATGTTGAATGCTTGCATGCTGCCTGCTGCCTGCTGCCTGCTGACTGCCACCTGCTACGTGCCACTAGCCACCTAGGTACCACCTGTCGTGGCAGCTGCCACCTCCAATGTTGCACTTATTTATATGTTTATATATTTTTGCGGTTTATAAATTTTTACATTTCACTTGCGGTGTTTTCTCTTGGATTTTACGGCGTAAACTTTACGACGTTTTATGCGGTGAAAGTGGCTGTAAATCGTGCCAACGCCTTGGCAAGCGGTACAGTCAGTCAAGGGGGTGGGTTGACTGAGGATGAGAGGTGCAAAGGTTTGACAAACTAAGCGAGGGACTGGCGGTGTCACGTTAAACTTAAGCAGAAGCAAAGTTCCGTTAGCTTTGGCTTATGTGTTGCACATAAATTTCCATTTCGTTGCAACCATTCGTTACACACACACACACATAAGCACATACATATATAGAGACACATACAAAAATTGAGTAGATACTCATAAATCTAGCACGAAGTTCAATATAACGTAAATACAAAATTGAAGGTTGAACTTTTTATACTTACTTATACCTTCAACTTCTCTTCTCTTCTTGCCACTCTTCTACTTCCACATCTTGCTCATATTCTTATTCTTATTCCAAATACTTCATCATCTTATTTTCATTTATTTCTCAGTCAGCTACATTTGCATTTATTTTATGCAGATCTCGTTGCTGGCAAAAATGTTCATAGTCTGAATATCGGAAGTGCATTAAGTGAAATTCGAAAAAGTTTTAGTTTAAGTTTCTATGGAACTGAACTAGTTCACACACTAGTTCAAAGTTTATGTACAAATATCAGATAAGACTAAAGTTAAGAAAGTCAAAAGTGTCAGACAAAGGTTCCCCCATGTGTTAAATATAGGAAGAAGACAAAGAAAGGGAGAGAGAGAGAGCAATCGAAAGAGAGAGTATTACTTTACTCTATTAAAGTTATACAAATTTATAGTTTGTACTTGACCAGAGCACATTGAAACCCCAGAGCTATCTCTCTCTGTCTATTTGTAGACGTCAAAGAGAATCCCTAACTATATAGTCTGAACTAATTGACTTTAAGTTGTGGCCCACCAACGGCGCTTTCTCAATTGACGAACATCAATATTCTCTCACATTGACTGCAGACATTGCATTTGCCTCCCACTGTGTTAAAATTGACATAAATTACTATCAAAACAAATTACTAGAACTACAACTACAAATTACAACAACATCGAAAGCAATTGTAACTCTGACTAAGAGTGAGACTGAGACAGCAACTGAGACTGAAACAGCAACAACAACAACAACAACAAAAACAGCGACTGCAACTGCGGCTGAGTCAGCGTCCGGCGCTTGTTTTTCATTTCTCTTTTCTCTTTGCTCTTTAGTCGTCTTCGCTTACAAATTTATTGCCATAATTCAAACTCAATTTTTATCATTCTACGCTCGTAATTTGCCCGACTCCTCGACTATTCCTCTTGTGCCTCCTGCCTTCTATCTCCTGTCTCGTGCCATTGCGTCTTGCCACACCACAAGTGGCAATCGCATTCGAGCCTCTCTTTAGTAAAATATGCAAAAATAATTATGCGCAGAGTGCAACAAAACAACAACAAAACAGCAAAATAATAAAACAAAACTTTATTTACTTTGACTTCGAGATGGCGACGCATCGTGACACGATATAATGTATGTTATAAGAATTTTAATTCATTTTATTTGTTGATTATAAATTTTATTTTATTTTATTGTCAGTTGCAATTATTTATTTATTGTTTTTTTTTTTTTTTTGATTAAAAATATTTTTAAATATATTTTATTTCTTTAATTTTAAAAAGAGAATATAAAATAATTATTAAATATTTTTTTAAAAAAACAAATAAATAAAATTAATTTTGTTAATACTTAATATTTTATTATTTTTCATTATTATTATTTTTTTTATATTTTTATTTTATTTTTTTTTTATTTAATATATTATATTTATATATTTTAATTTATTTATATTTTTATAATATTTTTTAATATTTTTATTTATTAGAAATTCTAATTAAATTTTTTTATTATTTTTTATTCTTCAATTTTTATTTCTTTTATTTATATTATATTTTTAAATTTATTTTTGTTATCTTAATATATCTTAAATCTAATTTTAGTTTATTTTTTATTTATTTATTTTTTATTACATTTTTCTTTGTATTTTAAAATATATACATAAATATATCAAAAATAATTATATAAAATAGTTTATTTCGCATCGCAACCGCAACGGAATTGGCCTCCACAATAATATTATTTTCACATGAAAAATAAGCAGACGCTAAAAATAAAATTAAACACGAGCTCGTCTCTATTTAATATTATTTCTCTGTTATTTATTCTGTCCTGTCCTGTACAATGCTCTGTTACCGTACTGTCTCTCATTCTATCACTGACTGTCCGTCTGCTGCCGCACTGCCGCTTTGCCGTACTGTCGCTCTGTGCTGTGACAGTGGCAGGGAAACTTGGTAGCAAAATGCAGTTGTAAATATGTCCGTTTATTTGTCTGATTCTGTGACTATCTGGCGCGTCCTGCTGTTTGTTAGCGTGTTTATTTGTTTGCCTGCTTTGCATAGTTTTATTTCGTTTGTTCACATTGAAAAATTTAAAACTCATTTGATTTGCATGAATTTTCATTGATACTCCCTGCCAGATCTCACTCCTTGTTGCTGGCACTTAGGTTGGCTACGTTTAAGCCCGGCTTTGATATGTGGCCCAAGTATCAATTGATAAAATTGATGCGCATTTATAATTGTTTGTGCAACATTCATTGTGAATGCCACACCGAGAGTTTTCATTTTATCTGCAATGCAAAATCCCAAAACAGAGCCAAAAATAATAATGAAAATGTAATTTCATTTCCATACAATACACCAATTTCACTCAATCACTTGACTGCCGCCCCCGCCCCCTAACTCCTACACTTTGTATTGTTTGCTTTATCGTTCTGTGGCGTTTGTTGTTTTTGCTTATGAAATTAATTTCCATTGATTTGGCAAATGTTGAATTCATAATTTTGACGCATTATTTTTGTGTGAATTTCGAATTGTGTTTATCCCCCAAACGATGGCACATTAAAAGATAATGAAGCTTGTTGAGCTTGCTGATGGGATGAATGAGGCCCAAAAATAGGACGAAGTTTGGCCGTCTCTCCACAAAATTTACATTTCAATGGGACTATTTGAATAGCTTCTAAATGTATAAATATCTAATGAGGCATAAGGGAAGAGCAATGGAAAACTAGCAATAAAAAAAATTATGAAAACAAAATAAAAAAAATATGTAACATTATTTACATACATAAGCTACAAAATTTGATTAATTATGATTATTCAAATGACAAAGAATTCTGTTAGCTTTTCCTTTGTTAACATTAACAGACAACTGTCTATGTTCAATGATGATGTACTTTCAGTTTTTTTTTCGGATGCTGTAAAGAAAACTGTTATTTGGCAAAATTAAAGCAATTCAAGAATTTAATTAACATTCTGCAAATGCATTGCATTGAATCAGTTGTACTTGGTATTTCAATGCACTGCAATATATAAAATAGACAAAGTTCTGTCAGAGTATTTACTCAACAGTTTGATAGTCAAAGCATTCAAACATCTTTGGCAGCCAAAAATGTGAGAAGCAGCTAAATGAAGTATAGTAGCTTAAGAAGAGCTCAAAGAACGACTTTAAATAAAGTTCAATTGCAGTTAGGAAGCATTTGAGATTGCGAAAAGTTTGACCTGAATTTGAAAGCAAACGCAAATAGAAATCAGCAAGTATGCCAGAACGTAAGGACATGGGACGATAGGACAGGACGTCAGGATGCACTACTGAAAATCAGTTACCTAATGAACTCAACGCTACTACGAATGCGAATACGAATATGCAATCGTAGCTGTAGATGTAAGCGAATACGAATGCGAATACAAATTGAAATACTTTATATAGTTTATATATATATATGTATAGTATACTAATATAGTATAGTACTTACTTAACTTACACGAAATGCCAATAAGTTCGGTAGTTCAACTGCCACTGCATAAGTTGAGGCAAATAACCCTTCGCAGCTATTTCCAAATTATTGGAGCATTAAAATTGAAATGATTATTGTGTGTTTTGCAGGGTAGAAAAATGAGAGAGCAAAAAAAAAAAAAAATTGCAAAGCGAAATGAAAAAGCGAAAGAAAATAAAGGAAAAGCGAGAAGCTGAAAGGAAGCCAAGTGAAAGTACTGCAAAAAATGTAGAAGAATTACCCAACTATGTGTGTATATGTGTTTGTGTGTGTGTGTGTGAAGGGTGCTGGGCGCTTGAGTAAAAGAAAACACGTTCACACCTCCACAGTGAGGTGTACGAAGAGGACTGGTTGAGGGTGTTGACTGAATATAAGAGTAAGGGTGAGGTGGATGGTGCTCAGGGACAGCCTCAACGATTTGCGGGCTGTTGCGAATTGTGAGCTAAGAGCTGTGAGCTGTGAGCTGCCGTTGAATTCGTGGTGCGAATATAAAGTAAATAAAAATAAAAACATAAAAAGCAAATTCGCATTTGCAAATAAATCAGAGGGAAATCAGTTGCTGACAGGGGAAGTATTTATGGTTCAATGTGGACCCCGCAGGCCGTCTCCGGGGTTGAACTAGCAACCTTGCAACTTCCACCTCTCCCTTTCTCCGCACTTTGCCTTCTTACTCATTCTCTCGCAATTTTCTTGTTTGCCCAAAGCCAAAAGCATAGAACAAATTCGTAAAAATTAAGAAACAAATCGAAAATCAAGCGTCATACAGAAGGGAAATCATACAAGAAAATTGTATAGAGCTTGTTTGTCCACCATACTCCTCCGTTGCCTTTGCATTCACTTCGCGGGCCCATAAGCACAGTGCAAAGCCCTCATACTGAAGCGACCCTTTTTTGGCATAGGGTAGAAAAATGTTCCTTGAGTTTTTTGTATGCATTTTTATGGCACATTTTCAAATAAATTTGCCAAGAGATTAATTCGGACCGTTTGGCAGCGTGTAAATAAAATTTTCATGAACTTCTTCTTGCGTGGGGCTTTCAAGAGGTTTTCTTTTCCACTCATCGTACTTGTAGTTTTCTTCGAATCACTGAGAGAAAAACCTCTGGCACCAAAACCTTTCTGACTCTGTTACTCGTTCTTGTTTTGGTTATGGTTCTGGTTCTGGTTCTGGTTGTGGGGGTCTAGCTACAGCTCTGAGTTACGCTAGATTTGGCAATGTGTTAAATGTTCTTGAAATTTCACTGGCTCGTTTCATTGAAGGGTGGTGGTAGGGAATATCATGCTAGGAGGCGGGGGCAAAGGGGGATCACTCGAGAAGTGGCCACGCTGCTTGGCCACTTGAGTGGCATGAAGCAGCTGCCAAGTTGGTTAATTAAGATGTCAAGGTTACGCTTCTTTAGGGTCGTCCAAACAGCGACGCTTTGCAGGCGGGAGGCAATATTCATAGAATTTTACTCGAGAAAAAAAAAGAAAAAGAAATACTTGGAAAACACTTTTCCAAATGATGTTGAAATATGTATTGGGTTTTACTTTATTTTGTTGTGTCAATTATTGTCAGTTCATTATCTCTTCTAATTATGATTATGATGGATAAGTGAAGAGACTGAATTGAGAGAAAGTAAATATTATGATAACATTTGGAGGGTTGAGAATTTGGATTGATCGATGAACCGATACAATTTTCGTGCGTAGAATAATAATGAAAATAAAAAAGAGAAGCAAGCTTATAAAATGTAGAAAATTCTCGGACTTTTGTTTATATAGAGATTTATAGATACATAATTTTGATATGTATACAGTGAAAACTCTTTGGGGGGACACTCGTGGTTGGACAAATCATAGAGGACAAATAGAAATCCAACGGACTGTAAAAAAGGAAGCCCAGGGGTGACTATTAGAGGTGTCCGTCAAAGTAGTTTTTTCTCTTGAACAATGTTTTATACCCAGATTGGATAACTTGGATTTCATTTTTAAGCTGTTTCAACCACAGTAAAAATCTTAACACAATTTAAATAACAACTCACTTAATTTAAGCATATCCATCAGAGCGTAGCTACCTTCTTTCTGCAACCTTCTGAACTATTAATCTTAACCTAATGAAGCGATTTCAGCATTACCCTGCAACCCTTCAATCTGGTTACTGAAACAAGGAAAAAAAAAAAAGAAAAAAAATGAGTCATATGTGCGAGAGATCAGCCCACAAGGAAAAATCTGGACTAACGAGTGCACATATATCATATAGGCAGTAGACAGCATTCTCCTGGGGGTTTACTATCCCTAGTCCTTGGGCAATGAATAAATGCGACAAATGTCAGTTAACGCCTACCAGGAAAATAAAGTACTGGCAAAAAAAATACACAGAGAATGTAGAAAGAAGTCACGATGTCTAAATAAATTTGCATTAGCGTATGAATCAGGGGGTATAACTGGATAGAAGGGATAAACAAGGGATCGTTTGTTTGGTGTTGCTTTTATTGTTGCTGTTGTTGCTGTTGTCGTTATGTTCATATGCATAAATTAAGCAAGAGCAAAATCAACCAAAAACAAGGGGGGGCAAAGCAAAGAAACAAAGCAGTAAGGCAACAAGGAAGCAAGGAAGTATGTAAGGACATACGCAACATTTTCATTTGGAAAATCAAAAAGCAGAACTTGTTTATATTCAAATTAGTAGGCAGCATAGTCAACAAACAGACGGCAGCCACTGTTACGTACCGTACGCATAGGATGTTCTTATTGTGCGCCCAGGACAACGAAAGGGTGACAACAACCAACAAACAAACATAAGCAGGCACAAAGCAAACGTACTGAGGACCTTTGAGCCTGATGCCTGACGCCTGATGCCTGATGCCTTTTGCCATTCGATTTGCTTCGGTTTTTGGCGCGCGGTAATGAGCATTTTATGAGGATGCTCCCGAATGGGGCATACACCCTTTCCACTGCCTCTTTCTCTGCCTCTTTCATACAATCCACCAAACCAACCGAAAAGCTGACAACTTAATTAAGTTTTCATTGTGCGTTGGGTGCGGTACGATGTGCAGAGGTGAAATGAATGAAAGTTTCGTTGAGTTGGGGTTGAGCTTGAATGGATCGAGTGGGTGGGGCAATGGTTAGTTTTCAGACAGTTTGTTGGGGCAATCAAAGTGTATATTGTGCCGGTGTGTGTATGTGTGTGTGTGTGTCTGTGGAAAGTGCCACAATAAGCGAGTGGCACTTCAACACCAACGAAGCAAGCAGCACAGCATAACACAGCACAGCGACAACACAACGCAATCCGCCAACAAAAGCAACAATCGAATAAAGTGTTTCGGCGCCGCCTCGTTATGATCGATCGAACCTGGCCGTTGGGTACGTTGCAAGCAGCTGACTGTGCAACAAATGACTGCAATTAATTTGAACGTTCGTTAATTAATTAATAACTGTGTCTGCCTCTGTCTTTGCATCGGCCTATCTCGCTTCCACTGCATCTTCTTATGCTACCACGGCAGCTTCTTGTTCTCCCTCTCTCTCTCTCTCACACACACTCTCTTTCGCTCTTCGTGGTCTTGTTGGCCAACCAACTGGCTTTTTGCATACCAATTGTGGCAACAAGTGGACAAATGGACATTGAGCCAAGTTGTTGTCCCTGGTCGGAGGCACAGTGGGTCATAATATTGCTGATAATATAACATAAGGTTTTTCTCAGCAACAATGCCAAAAACTTGTTTGTTTTTTTTTAAGATACAAACAAACATTTTTGTATATTTTCTTATTATCCATTTCTTCTCTTTACAATTGTAAATAAATCAAATCATTGATTAATCCGCTCAATTGACACCCCGTTTTATCCCACTGTGCGTAGATGTTGTCGTTCAATTCATCCAAAGTTGTTGTAACTCATTAGAGTGCAATTGAAATATGATTGTTGCAATGAAAATGCGACAGATGATCAATCAAACCGGTTCGCATTAGCTGCCTGCTGTCTACTGCCAGCTGCTGTTGCTGCTTTTGCCCCTTTGGCATAAGAAGGTGTTGTAGCAGTTGACAGTTTGGATATTATATAAATGTCACAGATAAATTTCTTCAATTATAATGAGGTTTTGTTTCTCTTATACATAGATTGCATAATGCTTTCAATATATCATTTGCTCAATCTATGCATTTCAATAAAATGCATATTGTGGCATATTTGGCTTTTCGAGGATTAGAAAAAATTGATTTAATTTTTTTATCTCTTTATTTTTTTATTTTTTTACTTTTTCTACATGCTGACAATATTTGCACTCAAAATTTTAATTGGATAAGTTATTGAATTAATTCTGGGGGTGGGGGGAGGAAGAGGATTGAGAAAAAAAAAACTTTTAGCTTCTTTTTTGTACAATATTCTAAATGCCTTAAAAAGTTTTCTCAGCTTCTGCCAATAAAATTCAATGCGAACTAATCTCAGAGTTAAGCTGCACGTAAATCTCAAGCATTTGCATGCATAAAAACTTCCATTTGAAATCATCAAAATGTCCAAGACATACACACACTCACACACATACACTGTGATATATATATATATATATATAGAGATTCAGGCGCATCAACAACTCATAACACTATTCCGTTTTGCGCCCTAGAAAACAATCATTAGAATGCTCAGAGCCCAGAAATATTTTAATAAAGTGCCCAAAACTGTCAGTGACAAAAACTCAAATTATTCTCTCGCAGCAGCAACAACAACAACAACAACAAGCATTCACTTCGTCCTTTTGTCAGTATGTTGGTAAGTTAGGAGAGAGAGAGGGGAAAGTGGGAGAATTGTAAAATGCAAAAGACTCAAAGGCATTGTCCGTTGCACGCCCCAAAGACTGGACTCATATTTATTTAAGCAATCAACAGACCGCTGCTGGGCTTGAGAGGCTGCCGCTGGCTCCGGGGGAAGGGTGGGCAGAGTGGACCAAGAGAGGGGGGAGGGGAATTATCTTAGAGTCTTCTCCTTGTGCGAATCAAAAACACAAAACTAATTCCTTTGACAATGCCACACGCCGGCAACAGCCACAAAATGTGAAATGGGAAATGGGGCATAGGGGAATGTTGTCATAGGAGGGGGGCATGTTGTGGGGGCATGTGGCAACTAGGTCTGTCAGGCTTAACGAGAGCGAGTTGAACTGAGTTGTTTCTCTCGAGCCTGTCAAAGATGCATTCAAGGATTAAATTAATGTCACAGCAAGTGGACAATGGACTTTTCTCTCTCTCACTCTCTCTTTGTCTCTCTTTCTATCTTGTCCGCTCTTCACATTGTACAATATTACCGCTTAATTGTTTGGTTTGAGGCAGCAGAGCGGAGCTGAACAGTGCTAAGCTGAGCTGAGTAGGTACCTGCCACAGCCACTGTGATTGCCCCTGCCACTGCAACTGCTATTGCCATTGCCACTGCCACAGCCAGTGTCATTGTCATTGCCAAAGAGATGAAGTCATAAAGAACTTGGCAGCTGTAGAGTCGTAACCTTTAAATATGGAAATGTATGCTCAGGGTCGAGCGTATAGATTGCCCTCGGGATTGTTTAGCTGCCGCTGCCGTTGCTGCTGCTACTTCTTCTATTTTTTTTTTTTTTTTTTTTTCAACTTTTATTCTTGTTTCATTTTTTTTTATTCTTCTTCTTCTTCTTGTACTTGCTTCTTGCCTTTTCATTCTTTAAATCAAATCGCATTAACATTTCTTTACAATTTTCTGCTCAGCTTCGTGACAAAAAAAAAAAAGAAGAAAAAAAATAATAAAAAAAAAAAATAAAGTGTTTGTTGGTCGGGGGCCAAAAGCGCATAAAAAGGATATTTGACACTTTTAAATGTGCGCTTATTGTGATCGCCCTTCTGCGCTGCCACGCCCCGTCCCTATTTCCCTGCTGCTTCCTTTTGTCTGCTGCTCAACTATTTGCTGCCTGGCTTCTTCAATTTTTGTTATATTTCTCTTCACTTCAGTTCGGTTTTTTTTTTGTTCATTCTTATTTTCTATTTTTTTTTATTGTTTACTTTTGTGTCTTGGCCTTTGCTGCCTGCCATTTGCTATTCCCAGTCTTATTCCCATTGCCATCTCATTCCCATTGCCATTCCCTTTTCGCATTCTGTTTTACCATTCTCATTCTACGTTTCCTGCCTTGAAAAATCAAATCTATTGTCATTTTGCCAGCTACTATGTCTAGGTTCGTACTGAGCCTTTGCTCTAGTCCTTGCCTGGTGTCGGTCTTCATCTTCATCTTCGACTTCGTTTTGCTGCTTTTGCTTCTTCTACGTTCTTTTTCTTGGTGGCTTCAGCACTTTGTCGGCGTGTCGTTCCCGTCAACCTCAACGTCAGCCTGAGTTTCAGCATCAGCCTCAGTCACAGCCTCAGCGTCAGCATCAGCGTCAACCTCATCCTTATCGTCCTGGCAGCGTTTAAAAGCCATAAGCGTTTGCTTTTATTGAGTTTTTATTGTTTTTTATACGCTTTCTGCTGACATCTTTTGCTTCTTCTTATGTTTTTTTTTTTTTTTTTTTTTTGTTGCCTTTACTCTTGCTATGTGCCATGAAGTCAACGTTGATAGTTTTATTATCAAGAATCAATGATCTATAAGAATTTTCACAGCGTTGTTGTCTTGTCACGTTGCTTGTTACAGTGAACACACTGACAATGTCTGAAAGACTGAGATCAAAATACTAAGAATATAAAAATATTAAAAATATGTTTTTTTTTCCTTTTGCATGCGTTGAATTAGAAAGTTTTATTTTTAGATTAATTTTTAATGTTTTTTTTTTTTTTATATAATTTTTATAGCAATTATTTTATGGCATTTTTATCGTATTTCAATATTTTATTCATTTTTTACATTTTTTTTTTTTTGAGCTTCTAATTATTCTTAATTTAGTTTTTTTTTTATATTTTATTAAATTTGTAAGATTAATTTTTGATGTTTTTTTATATCATTTTTATGGAATTTTTACGTCATTATATAAGTTTATTTAATACTATAATATTTAAGGTTTTTAATTTATTTTTAGCTTCTTATTCTAATTTTTAGCTTCTCATTATTATTAATTATTGTTTTTTTTTATTTTATTATTATTAAATGCTGAAATAAAATATTTTTTAAAATAAATCAACAAATTTTTAAAAATTTTAATTTGCAATTTAACTTAACTTTAAAATTTTCTACCCCGTTATAATCTACTAAACAAATATATAGCGCATTTTACATAAGATTTTACAACTAACAACAAAGCAGCTGACAGCTGGCATAAAAAAAAAAGTAGCTCAGACCGTGGAGATGAAGATGAAATGAAGATGATGGGTTTGATGTTAATCCTCTAGCAATGGGATAAGGCTGTCACTTTCAGCGATTCCGGAAGGATTCTCTAAGTCTTCGACATGAACATAGAATATCGACAATGACAATGACATCGACAACGACAACGACAACGACATTGGCATCGACATTGGCAACAGCAATGGCAACGGCAACGGCTTCGGCATCGACATCGACATCGACATCGAGACATCGAAGTCGCACTTCATTGCCAGACAATGCACACTGTGCTCAACACATCAAATGTATGTCAATAACACTGGCCAACACCGCATTGAGCTGCTTTCAACATGTTGGTTACATCTTGCCGCCCCAACTCCCTTTAAGAGTTTCTTATACATACTTTCTCTCTCTTTCTCTCTCTCTGTTTCTGATTGTCTGCCTTTCATTTCTTTTACTTGTGCTTGGCTCACGCCTTTGGCTATTGGTTGAATGCAATGCCATCATAGTAAATCGCATCTTGAAAATTCATTTCATTTCCAGGAAAATCGAAAAAAATAAAGAAAATGAGAAATAAAAAGAAAATAATACATACACAGAGAGAGAGAGAGAGAGTAAGAGAGAGAGAGAACAAGAAGCAAAACATCATCAAATTTGAGAAATGGGAAATATTTTGCAATCATTCGTTGAAAATTATGACAAACGCATTTCTAAGCTGTCGCATTGATTGAATTTACCCTCGCCTCTTGCTCCTCACCTCTCACCCAATAGCTCGACACCTCAACAACAGGCCGCACCCGTAGACTCGACCCGTGCTGCTATTGTATTTGGATTTTTGCACCTTTCACAAAGTGGGATTAAAAAAAAAAAAAAAAAAAAAAGACGAAAAGAAGAGACGAAAATAGAGAAATAGAGAAATCTATGTCAGTTATTCGGCATGTTTGAATTTCATTTACGTTGCAAACGCAGTTGCATTTCATCTACTCATTTTCTCATTTTCTCATTTTCCTATTCTCTATTTTCCTATTTTTCTCTCTATGCTATGCTATGCTATGCTTCATTCAGCATTCATTTATTCTCTAAACTGATTGTCGCCCTTTTTTTTTTATTATTACTATTTTTTTTTTTGATTGTCAGTCGACACCTTTTGTGTGTCGTTGGCTTTTGTGCACGCGTAATGAGGTATTCCGAGTGTTGCAACTGCATATTATAGAGCGCTTAAAAATCAATTAAGAAATGTGTTTACAGCTGCCTCTTTGTGGCAACTTCATTTCTTCTCTTTTTTTACTTTCTTTTTGTTTGTGGATAACGCCTGGAAAATGAGATGAGATTTATGCGCATTAGTTTTAATCAGTGCTGAGATATGATAGAAATAAAAAAAAAGACATGGGGTTTTTTTTTTTCTACTCGTACTCCCTATATGATTATTTTCAATTTGCAGTCTATTTCTTTCGTTACGCTTAACTGTCACTAATTGACATTGACATTTGAATGTGTTTCCTCGAGATGCCGAAATCAATTTTCATAAATATTGAGACAGGCGCATAATTGATGCGGATGCCAAGGAAGTGGAAATGGAAGAGTAAGAGAGACAGACAGAGAAAGAGAGAGAGAGTAGGAAGTGGAAAGAACTATTTAACATGCCTCAATACTACGAATAATAGTTGTTGCCACTTGATTGATGGTAGTCCGAAATTGACTTGGCGCCTTCCCCTATCACTACTCTCTCTCTCTCTCTCTCTCTCTCTCTCTTTCTGTATGTATATTCCAATAATTTATTATCTATTTACAAAGTATTTGTAGCATAAATTTTGCTGCCAGCTCGTTGTCTTATCAGACTCCATTTTGCCTATCTCGCATTTCACCTCCCTCCACTCTCCATCCACAACAACAGTCATTGCGGTGGCCATATCAAAATGACTACTAATTGACTGATTTTCCCCAACTCTCTCTCTCACACTCTTCTCTGTCCACTTCGCCCAAACCCATCTCCCCATCTCTCTCTCTGTTGTCTACTTCTTTTGTTTTGTATGTTTTTTTTTCTACTTGTCTGTTTTTCTGGTTTTTATTATTGTTGTTGTTGTTATTGTTATTAATGCGACTCTGGTAGATTAAAATCAGACTCTGACTGCGCCTGTTATATGCCCCCCCCCCCCATCTTCATTTTCTCCTTCTCCTTTTACTATATCATCCAGCGGCATTTGCAGTGCATTGAAGTGATCAATCATTTGATTGACGCCACGTTGGCCACAGCATGAAGGATCTGTTGGTTGTGCGGTTTCTATATGTGTGTCTCTCTCCCACTCCCACTCCCTTTCTCTATCTCTCACTGTCATGTTGGAACGTGTTGGCACCTGTTTGAACAAAACTAAAACAGAAAGTTGTTTGGCCAAGCAAATGATGCTAGTTTTTCATTTCAAAGAGAAAGCCGCAAATCGACAAAAAAAAATACAAAAAAGAAGCAGAAGAAGAGGAAGAGGAAGAATAAATAAAATAATTAATTATACAAAACAATTTTATATTAACAGCTGCAGAAATAAACGAAACGAAATGAAACGAAACGAAACGAAATAAAAGAAGCAAACAGCAATGTTATATTAGCTTTCTATATCTGTCTCACACATACACTCTCTCTCTTTCTCTCTCTCTGTCTTTGATGAGCGCTTGCTGTAGTTACACTGCTGAGAGCTGTGCAGTGCTGTAGCTGACAGCTTTTGACAGGCAACTGTAATTGAATTGCTGAAACTAATTGACACAAAGCTGGACAAGACTAATCACAAAACAAAATGCATTGACATGTAAATAACGCACCAGTTCATCTCTCACTCTCTCTCTCTCTCTCTTTCGCTCTCTCTGTCACACTCTCAATTTCTCACTGTTTTTCTGTATATTTTCATTCTACTGCATTTTGTTGCACATAACTTATAACGCAACGATGATGCCAACAGGCTCAATATGCAGCAAGCAAAATGGCGATTTTTCTATATATATATTTGATATGTTGCGTCAGCGTGAAACAACAACAACAACAATAACAAAAGCTCAAATTAAGTTCAGTGAGTGTGAGCGAAAGAGAAGGGAGAGAGGGAAGAAGCAGAGGTGCAGTGTATGTTATTCGTCACGTGACCACGCCATTTTGTTGTTAGCTTTGCCAGCACATTTTTTTGCCCGAATACACACACACAACACACACACACACACATACACACACGCATATACGCAACAACAACAGCAGCAAACAGGCCGAAAATGGAGAAGAACAACAATTTTTTGCTTTCTTTTATTATTGAAAATCGCCACAGCGCATAAAAAACAAAAGAAAAAATCAACCGAAAGTAAAGCAAAAAAAAAAAAAAAAACATACATAGCCAAAAAATGCGCTGCTAATTGCTTTTAAAATGCAAAAGCCAGTCAGCAGTAAGAGAGAGAGTGAGAGAGAGAAGCAGAGAGTGAGCAAGATGGTAGTAAAAGCGTCAGAGCGGCACAGCATCAGTTGGAGGAACAACATTGACTTTAGCAGGACATGCGAAAAAGCCGCAGCTGCCTGGCTCTGCCTGTAATTGTTTATGCCAAAGCCCAGCGAATGTGTGAGAGAGAGAGAGAGTGACAGAGAGGGAGGGAGAGCACAACAGGAGATGCAGGAGAGACCAGGAGAGACTAGGATAGACCAGCCAGTGAAGCAACAGCAACAGCAACAGCATCAGCAGCAGGATACACATAAATCAAGGATAATGGGCAGCGTCGTCGAGTCGCCGTTACCGTCGCCATCGTGCGGTTAAAATTCGTAATTCGATGCTTTTGCATTTGCTTTTGCTTTTTGCTTTTAATGTACCAATTTTTTTTTTCCACTTCCCCTCATACCCTGTTTTTTTACAAAGTCATTAAAATGAGGTATAAGCGAACAGCAGTTGAATTGAAAAATGATATATAAAAATATAAAGTGCACTGGTCAAATCTGAATACAGCAAAATACAGCGATACAACTGTAAAAAAATGTGATTTATTTGTAATAAATTTAAATTTAACTTGTCACAGGAAAATTTTTAAAGACTTTTAAAAATTGTAAAACTTTTTTTTTTAAATTTTTATATAATTTTTTTAAAACATAATATTGAAAATTGAATAAGAAAAAAATTAGATATTGTATATATATTTAATTACTTATTAAGATTGGCATGACACATAATTAAAGTTTGTCAAATTTAATTTCACAGTCTAAAATGAATTTTAATAAATTATTTAAATTTATTATATTTATATTTAAATATTCAAATTAATTTAATAATAATTTCTAAATAATTATTTAAATTAATTTAATAATTTGCTAACAATGTTCAATTAACAAAAATTTATATATTCCATAACTTTTATATATTGAAATTCTAGATATACAATTCTCTAAGTAAATAGGGTATTTTCTGGCGTATACCTATATCCACTTTTGCATCTTGTTTTGTTTTTAATTTCTTTTTTCCTTGTTTTTTTTTTTTGTTTTCTCGAGATTTCTTTGGCATTATTAAAAATTGAAAACGCATTCAATTTATTCAGTCGCCGCACCGGCAACAAGGTCGTCCCCAGCCAAGCAAATCGATTGAACAGTACCGCTGCGGGGGTTGTCCCGAGATTGGCAAAGTCGGGAGTCTGGACTCAGTAAGAGTCAGGGCATACAGGACACAGGAAGCGGGATTAGGGCGTCGTCTGAGTGACGTTTCGTGGCAGTTGTGTGAAATGTTGGCCTCTCATCGTCGCCGTCGTCGTTGTTGTTGTTGTTATCGTTGTCGTTGTTGTTGTCGATGTCGTGGCAGTAGCGTTTTTGTCTTTAAATCAATGTTAAAGCAATTTGTCACGGCCGCCGCATGGTGACAATGAACGAAGGCACACGCGAGAGTATGAAAAGATGAAGGAGGAGATCGAGGTGGAGTAGTTATTTTGGAAGGGGTTTGCCAGTTGGCAGTTGGCAGTTGGCAGTTGCCAGTTGCTGCCATCAAGCAAGAACCGGGAGACAAAAGCGACCATTGTCTAAAGCACGACGCGGTGCTGTGACTGCGACTACTGCTGCTGCTGCTGCTGCTGCGGCTGCCATTACCTGTCAAGTGAGTTGAAAACAAATCGCAATCGCAATTCTCAATTCGCAATGGGAATGTCAATAGGCCAACCGCCCAATTGAGAATGCAAAGTGGCGGCAAAAAGGGCACGACGATAGAAAAGGGCGACACACACAGCGCGCGATAGGGGCGCCCCCAGCTCAATTGATTTAGGATTTAAACTGAAGAGAATTGAGAGAATAACAGCGAGCAAGAGGAATACAGAAGCATCGATAATGATATATACACATAGAAAGAGAGTAAAATAGAGGGCAAACAGGGCAAAGAGAAAGAGTGAAAGAGTGAAAGACTGCAAAAGCCAAAGCCAAGCCAAGAGCCAGTCGATAAAATCTGTCAACACAAAAGAGCATGCAACTAGACTAATTCGACCCAAATGAAAAGCGCAAAGAGTTTTCACTACACTCAGCGAAAGTCTATTTATTCAAGCTGTAATCTATTTCGCATTTACACCTTGAACAAAAGCCAAATCTATGCAGATTTAACATACTTTTCCTAATTGAAAAAAAAAAAAAACAAAACAAAAACTAAACTAAATTCTTTAAAGGATTCTGATAGTTTGGATAAATTTATATTTATATTTTAGGAAGAAAAATATATAAGAAGAATATATAAGATTTATTTTTATTTAGAAGAACAAAATATAAAATCTAGTAAAATAAAAAGTAGATGAATTTAAAATTGAAAATTTAAATATGCAAATATATTTCTTAATTATTTTTTAATATTTAGATATATGAATGACATAAAATAAAACACAAAGTAAATTAAAAATAAATCAATTTAGGCAGAGAGAAAACAAAGTTCTACTTTATCATATAATATTTACATCACAGCCTTGTCAAGAGTGAGAAGATGGAACTCGACAAATTTTTCTAAATTTAAATTCTATTAAATCTCCCTCCAGGACGTAGGTTGTGCTGAGTTCCTTCTTAGTTTTAAGTTTTTGAATTAGTTTGTGTTAATCAAATTTAAAAACTATTTTCAATATATTTTAAATAAAATTATCTATAAATACGTATAATCTGAAGTTAAAAATATATATAAAAAATATATAGAATATTAGAACACGGAAATATAGAAATTATCGAAAAATTACCAGCAAAATCCGAGAAGCAAGGAAACATAAAAAATATAAAATAATAATAAAAAGGAGAGCAAAGTTATCTTTGGCAGATCGAAGATTTCATACCCTTGCAGTCTTTGAATAAAACTTTTCCTACAAAAACTTAGTTTTCAGACAATTGATACGCATGGCTGTTATATGATGTGGTGGTCCGATTTGAACTAATTTGAATGACATGTATAACACCTTGCAGATGTTATACAATCCTAACCCTAAAAATATTATTCCCTTAAAATATAAATATTATTAAATATTGTTATAATTGTATGAAAAATATAGAAAAATGCATTTATATAATTTAAATAATTTACGTTTAGTATTATATGATTTATGTATTTAACTATAGATAAAATTAAAGTGCTTTTGAGGTATTCCCTGGTACTCATATTGCACTTATTTACACTCGGTGTCTAAGTACATTTTCCACTTAATAAAACTGATTAGTTATTCAGGTCATTTTCTTTCTGTGTTGAAAATTTGTTTATTTTGTTTTTCTGTCCGTTTTTTTTTTTTTTTTTGTTTTTTTTTTTGGTTATTTTCAATTTTACAGTTGTGTTAAAAGTTGAACAAATTTGTGTGTTGTAAACCAAACAGATTTACAATGTGCATAATTGAGTTGAATTCGCTTAAGTGAAACATAAGAACTCCATTAAAGCCAGATAAGGCCAGTCAACGAAAGAGATAGAGCTATCAATGTAAGAAAGAAAGAGATAGAGACACAGGGATTGAGATAGATAGTAAGTGTAAAAGAGATATGGTGAGATTAAGAGTAGATATAATTCAATTATACAGACAGACGGTAACTAAAATTTCAATTAAAGAAAACACTTGCAACAAGACTTGCAACAATAACAAGAAGAAGAAGAACAAGAAGAACCGCAAACATAACAACTGAAACAGAGTCTGGCAGCAATAAAAGCTAAGCTCAGTTTGTCATTAATAGTCTCGATGGAGTGTCGGCATTGCCAAAAGGCATTTGTGGCATGCAAAAAGACCGCAGCCGCTGTCACATTCGCCGTCGCAGTCGCAGCATGCAACAAAAGGTGGCGGCACAAGAGTCATAAACAACGCAACGGATTTCCCGCAAGGATGAGAACGTCAAAAAAAGGCAAGCAGGCAAGAGGCAAGAGGCAACATTGGCGCGTGCAACGCGTTCAAGTCGCATCGATAGCGATAATTATGTGGGCGTGGCAGGCAGTTACAACCTGCTGCTGCCGCTGCTGTTGCTGTTGCTATTGCCGTTGATTGTGTAGCTGATGTACCGTATGTGCCTCAGCATCAAAAGCGATTGCCGCACGTGGCGTAGGCGTTGTTGTCGCGTGGGTGCAACACAACTTGCCACAGCAACCACTGTCGAAGAAGATAATCGCGGCTGATCGGTGGCGGCATTTTTGCAAGTGCAACACAAGTTTTGTCTCATCCTCCTGCCACACACTGCCGTACGCCATCTTCTGCTGCTTCTTCTCTCTCTTTCTTTTATTATCTCTTTCTATCTCTGTGTCTCTGTCTGTGTCACTGTCTGTCTATCTCGCTCTTTAGTTGCGTTGTCAACTTGCACTTCACTTAATTAAATTGCAACCCAGCGCCGCATCACGGATGTGCCACATTGGTTGCGCCTCCGCAGCACTTGCAACAAGGCAGGCATGGACATCACTTGAAAGTCGCCGCACCATAATCGAATTATGCGGCAAGTGGCAGCAAGAAGAATTACGATGGCAAAGTGAAAACATTATTAAAGCTCATCAGCAATTGACATGCAACGTGCAACATGGATTGTCGCAAACAACTAGCAAATGGGGCAGGTGGATAGGCAGATAACAAAGAAGAAACAGAGAAAAAAGAGAGAGAGAGAGAAAGAGAGAGAAATATATAGGAAAAAAAAGCAGAGATAGAGTGAAAGACGAGCCACAATTAAACGGAAGGAGAAACTATAAAATGACTTCATTAACTAGCATTGAACAACAGAAATTGTAAAAAAAAGGCAAAAAAAATATATAGAAATAGAAAGAAAAAGAGAAGAACAGAGAGAAAAAGAAAGAGATAGAGATAGAGATAGAGGGAGAGACGAAGAAAGAGAAAGAAAAAGTAGTCAATGCAGGAAGTAAACAGCTCTACTCATGGGTGTGCCACAATAAATCAATGTGCAATGCAAACTTATGTTAATCACGTGCTAAACTACATAATACCTATTAATACTTAAGTTGACTTGAGGTCAATTTATGTACATTTATTATAAAGAAATGCCGCTGCATAAATAATAACTTGATAAAAAAAAAATTAAATGTGAAAAAGAAAATAAATTAAAATATAGAATAGAATAAAATATATAAATATAGAATAGAATAGAATATAGATATGTAGAAAAAATATATAAAATATATAAGAAAATATAGACATGCCTAAAATAACTTAAAATATTGTTCTGTCGAATGCAATATAAAGTAAATAAAAGAATATAAATCTATATATATATATAATAAAAACAATAAAAAGCAATGTTATTTACAGCGTCCTGAAGAATTCATCTCCATGCAAGCTTATCTCAAAAGTTGCAATAAACTTCCAAATCTTTCTATCTTCTATAGGATATTGTAGTCCGATTTAGACAAAATGTTGCTGTCATGTATATCTCGTCACTAAACTCAAATCCTGTAAATTTCAGATGGTATTATCCAACCAGTTGAGATATATATATAGCTTCTGGCTATAGGGTGTATATATGCCAAGTTCTATTGTAATCTGCTCTATATTTATGTATACTCTGCAATGTTAAATTGAGAAATTTAATTATTTAAAGTAATTAATTAAATATATTTTGTAACCAATATTTTCTTTAATATTTAATATTCAATTATTTAATATTTAATTAAATATATAAAGTTATCCCTATCTCTTTATGCATCTGCAAATTTTTATTCAAATACTACAAGATTTTATTCTTCGAAAGCAATAAAAATGTTTTTAATAAAATAAAAAAGCAAAGCTAGCAAAGCAGAAGCTAACAATGCATTGTAATGCACAAAAAAATGCAATATATAAATAATGTTAATATAAATATTTATACTTGTATTTATGTGAATATACATTTACTCGCTCACAATTCATGTAATTCAAATTATTTCACTATAAAAATTCTCTATTCTATATTCTCACTTGTGTTGGGAAATTGAATAGAAACAAGAAGTCAACGTTATAATTCGCGTGTCGAATATGTCATACACTTGCACTTATTACCTATAGATCAAATTTATATAATATCAGACATATAAGCTGTCACTAAGCTGGAACGTACGGACTTCCTGCTGACTGTGCAGATCAAGAATATGTATACTTTGTGGGGTTTGCCATACCTTCAAAGGAGCGTTAGAAACACCTGTCCAAATTAATATGCCCACTGCAAGAGTATAAAAAGGCAACTGAATACAATAGTCGTAAATGTTATGCTATACAATACACACACACATGCACGCATACATGCATATATACATAGTAGAGCTCGCACTTGACAAGTCTGCCCATCATAATAATAATACCAAAAGGACCCATTGTCAGGGCCATTGCAATGCAATTGAATTCAAACGAATCCAAATCAAATACTCACATGTGAACTCAAACACTCACACACAAATACACTCACACTCACATTCACACTCACACTCATACACTCATACACCCATATAAGTACTCACAAATGTGCATATAACGTGTGCACATTGCCATCGTCATTATCGGCAACATCAGCGTCATCAGGAACAACAACAGCAACATGACATGAGGCCAGGAGCAAAGCGTTGGAGCTTGGAGCATCAAGAGCATCTGTGATGCAATCCACGTGCAAGTGTTTTTTATGTTTGTTGTTTTTAGAGTCAGTTCAGTTGGAGTTCGGGGTTTAGGTTGCAGTTGCAGTTGGAGTTGGAGTTGGAGTTGGAATTGGAATTGAAATTGGAGTTGGGGTTGAGGTTTCGGGGTCGTCATGAATTGAATGCGACAGGAAAATTATGTCCACACATTAAATTGACGCTGTGTTTTTTGTTTTGTGCTATGGCTGGAAGAGACTTTACTACGCGGTGAGGAACACGTTCTATGGCACCGCATCCCATTTTCAGACCAGCTTCGAGCTCTTGTCAACTTAATTTATGCTCGATTCCGGCCTCCCTTCGATCTCTCTCTACTCTGTTGCTCTCTTGCTCTCTCTCTCTCTGCTCCTATCACTCTTGATGTCTTGCACTAGCCGCATTTGGCAAAGACTGCTCAAAACTATGGCCATGGCTATTCGAATCCATCGAATCCGATCTGTTGCTTCTACTTCTCTTTTACCTCATCCGTCTCCGTCTTCTTAAAGTTCTCATTCGCCTTGCCGTTGTCGTTGTCGTCATCATCGCTCAGGCGTCTTGTGGCGACATTTTTCATGTCTTGATGTGATCGAAGGCATAAATTATGCACACACAGCGAACAGATCGCAGATCTTTGGTCTCTCAGTCTCTCTCAGGTTCCACGGGGCCATTCAATCTTTGTGTCAACAGAAATTATTTTTAACAGCAACTACAGCAACTACAACAACAACAACAACAACAAAAAGAGAAAGACAAACTCTTGGAGTACGTCGCCTGCATGAGATTAATTGGAGCTGATTACAAATGTATTTTGTATTCTGTATTTTGTACGGCAAATGCAGACTGAAAACTGGGAACTTGCTTGGCACTTGAAAACACACTTGGAACACTTGCCACTTCATTCGTATTCGTAAAATATGCATTTGGATCTATTAATGCTGAAAAACTGATAATATCCGACATAAATAAGTCCTTAAGTTCCACAGAAAATAAATAGAAATAAAAATGACGAGAAAAATGTATCAATCATTTTTATAAATTGTAAAGACAATATGACAAACGAAATTAACATGTTCCTTAAAAACAAGTTCATATTTTAAGATATTTTTTTTTCTCCAAAATATATATTGAAATATTATTTCGAATAAATATAAAATAAGAAATATTTTTATAATTATGATGAGATTGTAAGACAAAGCAAAGGGATGCATGGCTAATCCCAGTATATACCAACAGTATATACCAACAAGACCATATCAGTCTATCCTTTTGGTCATCTGAATAATATCCGGGATTTTGAAAATAAAATAAAATGATTATGGAATTTATACAAATTTCAAAGTGCTGCACATATATTAGACACTCGAGCTCACAGCTAGTAGTTTTATTACTGGATTCTTGAACCGATTTATATGTTTTACTGATTTAACCTATGAAAAGTTTTCCCATTTTCAAATATCTTTGTTGATAGCAAACTGAAATTAATAATTATAATTTAAAGCATTTCAAATGCAAGCTACGTATATTAATCACATCTTAAGATTTTGTTAACTATTAGCAAAACTGCACTTTAAGCACTTTATCTCATTTTCTTAAGCTGTTTTACCATAATAATTTGAAGTATTCCAAGACTTTGTGGCTTCTTACCTAGATCAAGTTTCATTGTCTGCTTAAAGTTTTTACAACCAAGGTAGAATATATTCTAATAGTTTATTAATGATTTTCTTGATGTTTCTGTTGCTGTTGTTGTTGTTGTTTTAGTTGCTGCATTTGTTGTCAGAGCAAAAGTTTATTAAGAGTGTAAGCGCTTCTAGAGACAGAAGAAGAGAGTAAGTGAGAGCAGGGGGGGGGAAAAGCTTTTCGAAGTCTAGGGAAAAGTATCTGCAACTATCAAAGCAGGCAGCAAACACTTTCCATGCCACGTTTACAGTTGCTTCACGTTTTTTAAACCAATTATAAGAAGAGTATGCAGTAACACGAGCCTCGCTGCTGCCAGAGCAACCTCTTCTCTCAACTAACAGCTACTCCCATTCTTCCCAACACTGCACTGCTGAGCTCTGCTATGAAGCCATCATGTGGAAAAACACTTAATTACTTTAGAAGAGCTGGTGCACAAAAGTGTAAAGTGCCCGGCCACGCCCCAAACTAGCCAAAACAGGCAAAAAAGGAGGCAGACATGAGCAATGCAGAGCATGATAGTATAGAGCAAAATAGAGCAGGGCAGGGCAGGGCAGCGCAGCGCAGATCAGGGTGCTGTTAACAGTTAACTAACTAAAGTAACTGGCAGAAGGTATAAAATGGAGTAGTTCACTAACTGGAACTGGAACTGGAAATGGAAATGGAACAGAAGCAGTAGCATGAGCATGAGCATGAACAGAAGCAGGAACAGAAGCCATCAAAGGTTGCCTTCCTTCCGACTGATGTGTAGTCGTATTTAAATTAGATTTGCCTGAAATCGTGCGTGATTGTCAACTGCTTTATAGGCAGCATGGGGCCAGAGGCGGGGCACGGGTCACAGTAGTGTGAGGCATGAATAGATGGGTAAGAAGCATTGGGTAAACAGCAGGCCAAAGATTTTTGCGTGTATGTGTATGTGTGTATAAGTATGAGTGTGTGTGTGTGTGTGAGCACTCGAAAAACTTGCAAATTGGATTTTGGTTTTTGAGTTTGCGAGTTTTTCGAGCTCAAGACAAGCTGCAAAACGAACTTTTTCTTTTCTTTTCTTTACGTTTTCGTTTTCGCTTCTTTTTTTGTATTTAGTGCATAGCTTAAGTGTTAAAGTTGAAGGCGTGCAAGATAGGCGTGTCGAAGGCGTATATGGGCGTGGGCGTTGCTACAAAAAAAAAAAGTCTCTTTAATTTAAATCTTGCACAATTTGTATTTTAGGTCAATTAAACCAAAGACCAAAAGACTGAAAGACCGAAACACCGAAAGACTGAAAGACTGAAAGCTGAAGAAGACTTATGAAAATTGAAGAAGAGCAAAGACACTTTAATCAATTAGAGGGTAAAAGAACAATTGTCTGAAGTGACCCTTGAAACGTAACGCTACATAGTTAAATAAATATAAATATTTTTTTAAATGTACGAAAAAAAAAAAAAAAACGAAAAAATACGAAAAAAGGAAATGAATAATTTGAGTTTAATTCGAGTCAAGAGTCAAGTTTATGCTGGGAATTCAATTCATTCAAATTGTATAATAAATACAGGGTGTGATCCATGAATGTGTAATATTTTCCAATTTTCTCAATTTTCTAAATTTCACATTTCATTAACATATCAAAAAACAATTGAAGAACTTGAGACAAGAGACTTGTGAGACTGAGAACTGAAAACTGTGAATTGTGAGAGCTTTAACTTGTGCGTGAGAGATATAGAGAGAGGGAGGGAGAATTCGAAGTCGTAACGGAAGCATAAATAAGAAACAATTACAGGCATTTAAATGGACAAACACCGCAGGACATTAGAACGTGAAGCCGAGCCGCAGCTCCTTCAAGGATAATAAATGATGTTACAGTCGTGGGGGAAGCTAAACTGTTTTGACTTTGTTAATAAATTGAAAAATTATGATAATGCCTTCGAGAAAGAGCAACAGAATAGACTACATAGAGAGACAAAGTCAGACTGATATACTGAGAATGAGTGAGAGAGAGAGAGAGAGAGAGAGAGAGAAAATGAGAGAGCGCAATTCTGTGGGCACACACTAAATTAAGGCAAAAGGACTCGAAGGACGTGCAGTGCGCAACGCAACATTAAACAGGCGTCGCGCAACTGGCAACTAGCAACTGTGCAAGAACATTAAGGCCACACGGACGAGCGATGATGCAACATATTCTCGTTGTCTCTGCCCCCAAACTACACAAATGTTTCATTGAGTATATCTTCGTGTACTCGTAGCCAAGATGCCGCGCCGCAAGTGCGCAATTACATTCGAGCGTGTCCTGTGTGCATGTCCTGCAGCAGGCGTCGTTGCCATTGCCATTGCTGCTGCTGCTGCTGCCGCTGCTGCTGTTGTTGTTACTGTCGCTCCTGCCGCCGCCGGCGACTGCAATAAAGTGTCACTATAAATAAATAATAACGCCCACGAAAACGCCGCCAATGTTGATGCTGACGCTGATGCGGGCCAAGGCTGAGCCTGAGCTCGTACCAAGCCATTGCAATGAAGTCGCAGTCAGAACTCCTGCTGTGCAAAAATATTGAAAAATTGTAATTGTATCTCATAGATACAATTACGGCACGATGCGCTGCGCTACGCTGCGATACGATGCGACACGTGACCGTCGCAACGCTAGTGCGAAAAGTCACCAACGGCATTTGCTTCGACGTCGACGACGTCACTTAATGGACCAGAGTTCCGAAAAGCAAACAAAAGTAACGCTTGATTGCAGTCCATGGATCAGAAGGGAATATTTAGTTGAATCTTTCTTTGTATTTATGTGTGTGATGTGTGTGTGTGTGTTTGCTTTGTGCAAAAGGGCAATTCGTAGTTGGGGGAAGGGGGAGGAAAAATACAACTGAAAAACTCAGGGAAATTCAGTGAAAACTTTGGGCAATGCGTGGCAAACGGGCGACAAATGCAAACAAACATACAGCATCAACATGATGCGTGATGCGAGCAGCCAACTGCGAGAGAATCAAAACGAGAACCGGAAGCGGCTAACGTGGTCGGTCTAGCCAAATGGCATGAGCTGAGTGCCTTGAAGCACTGAGGACAACGCCAGGATGTGTTAAATGTGAGAATGCCCGAAGCGATGGCGCTTGCAAGTGTGAAGTGGCAAGCAAATGTCGACAGAGCAAATATCAAATACCGCATAGGGTTGAAGTTGCAAATGCAGCAACCCTTTTCTTTTGCCACCAGGGGGAGACAAAGTGAAAAACTACAAGAGTTGCAAAAGAAAGAAGATATTGTATATAAAATAAAAATTAATTCTATACTTGGAAATATATTGTAACTTTGAGGGAAACAAATTTATTGATACAGCTTAGGATTATCTATTAGAGTATCTCATGTGAAAATTGCAAAAAAATAAAGGGGTAAAATATATATATATGTGTATATAATTATGTTGTAATTTGTTATATTGCAGAGTAATATAATACAAATGAAAGAATAATTGAATTAAATTTCTCGGAACTTTTTGCTTAGCAATTGTAGCAATACAAACTTATTCTACCAGCAAGTACTTAGACAAAAATTGTAACTCATATATGTAGGTCCGAAATCCAGAAACTCAAACGTATAAACGGACAGAGAAACATGCTCCAATCGACTGTTGGTTCTGAGAAAGAATATATATACTTCATAGGATCAGCCACGTTTTATTTCGTAATATTACAAAGGGATTATACCTAGAAGTATCGGCTATAAACATTCCTCTTTTTTTTGAGAATGATTTAGGAGAAATTCAAAATATTTCATAATATTTATTTTTATTTTTTTGATAAATTTCTAATATTTTATATCATAATTTTGACTCAATATTTTTGCGATAACAATTTCAATATTTATTCTGTAACTATAAGCATATTTCTTATGTATTTAAGTACAATAAGCGCAAACAAAGACTTTCCGTTTACTGTTATTCCAAAAATTATCCAAGCATTATCCCATAACGAAAGCAATTGCCGAAGAACATTGAAATGTGCTCGAAAATGACGCACACAGCGATTAGTTTCGCTCAATTATGTCAAGCTCTGTTATCCCTTGATATGACTCTATAGTATAATATAGTATAGTATAAAATATAGTATTAGACCATATAGGACTATTGCAACTTCTCGACTCCCCGAAGGTTTACCTCACAATTTGTTTTTTGGGACGTTTTTGAGTGTAGCTCACGAAACACATGACCGAACATTTGAAGTACTCATAACACAAGCTTATCGCAACCATTTCGAATAGAGCGCAAATCCATGAAACTATAAGCAAAGCAGCCGCCGCAAAGCACGAAGGCCTCCAAAACACTTGAAAATCTCAGAGTAACAAGAGAAGGGCGACGCGTCGTGGAGAAATGCGGCCGAGTTCTGTTGGACATGCCACAGATTTGAATGCGTATAGAATGAACAACGGCAGATGGGACTGGGATGGGACCGTAGTAGCCTGAAAGTGGCAATGGTCAGAGCGAGAGAGAATCAATTTTAGCTTGTGGAGACTCTGTGACATTAATATGACATTTATTTGTCACAAGGCATTTACTGCGGCGGCCGTTTAGGATATTTCGATAAGCCGCCAGACGCAGACAAGGACAGTTTCCCATTGCTTTACCCCCTTCTCTGTATGTCTTCGGCATGTCTTTAGAAGATGCTGCCAGACGCATAAATTCAGTTGCCGTTAAGCACTTGGCCGGTTATCAATGGGTTAATAAACGTTATAAAATATGAGTTCATTATGGCTCTGTTATAAATTTTTGTGCTTGTTGCAACAGCAACAGCAGCAGCAGCAGCAGCAGTAATACTCGACGCACTCGCACTGCAGGGGCTATAAATTCGTGACGTCAGAAAAGGAACTATGAGACAAAGACGAAAGGCAGAGAGAAAGAGAGAGGAGAGAAGTAAGAAAAGCAACATATGCCACAGGGTTGTAGAGCTGCTTTTGCTCGTCGTGTGTCGCTTTTGTTGTAGTTGTAATGAGAGATTATATTGCTTTATGCGACTTGGCATTAAGCACACGCGTGTCCTGTGTTCTGTGTCCTTGTCTCCTTGTCTCGTTGTTTCCTTGTTTCTCTGCGGCATGTGCTTGACTTGATCCAGCGCGCCTTTGAGCCTGGGCTTATATTGGACAAGACGCGACCACAGGAGTTCCGCACACAATTCCCTGTCCCGCTGACTTCCCTGTTCCCAACTTCCCACTCCCTGTCGAGTGTGTGATGGGAAATGAAATGTTTTGACTGGATTTGAATTTGTGCGGCATATGAATAGATTGTAAATGATAAATCAATCGAATATTAATGGGAATTATATGCAGATGATCTGATTGACATGTTTTCAGCTTGCTTTCTGCTAGCTAAAAAGATCTTCGTAAAGATACGTTGCTTATATGCATAGTAAATATATAAATTATCATTTGATATTAATGACTACAAAGAGATATCAAGAGCTATACCTATATTTAATAATTTAAAAAGTAACAAGGGAAAGTTGCTGTCGCCAGATTGTATAATATTCCAAGCCCGGATACACATCAGTAAATATAAGATTTATATCAAATTAAATTATCTTTATAACTGTACTTGCCATAGTGTTTCCATCTGTTTGTCACGCAGAGCAACATATCATCCAATATTTAAAATATACATGAGCTTCGTATAGTATACAGGACTTTACAATTTAATAACTCTAGGTCTAATAATTGCTGAGATCTACATATTTATATAGGAACAAGAAACTAATTTGAGTCTGATCTCCAATTTAAATAAAAATTGTAAATGCTAATCTGTTTTTATCAGTTTCTGGTGTCCCTAGGTGTAGAGTTCTACGTGATTCTATGCACGGACTATTATCTAAAACAAATTCAATTGGAACAGGCAACAAATTTGAACCTTTATGCTTAATGCAGAGGTAACAACTATTTCATTGGAAATTAAACGTAGGTTTAAAACTGAAATCTACTGTGTGCATCATTTGCGAAAATCCGAATATTACAGACAATAGTCCTTAATTCAGTTATTTGTTTTCCTTCCTTTTTTTATTTGTATTCAAGCAAAAAGTGAATAACTCGAATTACCCATTGTATTCGCAGCACATTTCATCTGCCTGTGTGGTTTTTGCAACGTGATTGCGAGAATGGCAGATTGTGAGATTGTAGAGATTGTGAGAATGGTAATAATAATCACCAGCATTGGACAATGGTAACTGATGCCATAATTGGGACTTGCAAATGGAAAACACACAAAGTGAAGCAGGGCGAATGAGAGTGAGAAAGAGAGAGAGAGAGAAAAGAGAGAGCGAGGGTGAGGTAGATTTTCCGAGATAATGACCATGGATAATACGCGTAAAATGAGCCAATCTTTCAAAAATGAAGTTGTTCTACGTGAACCGTAAGCCGTAAGCCACGTTACTTATCCATGTTGTCCGCTTGTTACCTGTTTCATTTCTCAATTCTCACTCATTGCATTGTTCATCTTTTAACTAAGCCGTGACTAAGGTCGTGACAGTCACTGTGACTGTGGCATATTATGTTATGTAGCCACCATACGAATATATTTTTGTGTGGTCTCTCTCTTTCGCAGTGGGAGATGACACTACACAAAAGAAGCAGAACATGAAGAACAAGAACAAGAACAAGAAAACTAAAACGAAACGCAGCGTAACGCAATGAAACGAGATGAAATGAAAAGAAAAGCAAACAAGTAACAGACAATAAATAAACAATTGATTGGTTCCACGTATATTCCTCTCTCTCTCTGTCTCTCTCTTTCACACTAACTATATGGCTGTGGCACACACATACACACAGGACATGTGTTTTGAATTTGTCGCCTGCATAAATTTCTTAGGCTGATCCTTTTATTTTTTTTCTTGATGTATAGTATTTTTTTTGTTGTTGTTGTTTATGTTGTTGTTGTGTTCGAGTGCGTGTTGTGCCTTACAAATTTCATGCTAATGCCCATTTCCTTTAGCCTCGAACCTATCCAATATCCAATATTGTGTAAACAAATGATGCCAGTAGGTGTCGCCTTACAATTGTCAGCCTTTCCCTTCCGACTTCTCTGTCTCTCTCTCCACTTTCCCTTCCTTCTCTCTCTGTTTTTCTTTTCATGGCTCTTCATCTTTCCCTTTCAAGTGTATGTGTCGCATAGATCAACTGCCTGTTGGATTCAATGTCGATGTTGTTCTTGATGTCGATGCCAATGCCGATGCCGATGCCGATGCCGATGTCATTGTTTACCCCTGCTGCCTCCTTTTGGCATTAGTTTTGACTCATCCACTCATTGACAGTCGCCAGCAGCTGTTTCTATTTTGCTCCCTCCTCCTCTTATTTAGCCCCATCCCTTTTCTCTTTATGCATTATCTCCTGTGTTTATCTCCTACTCGAAATGCGGGTGAACTATTGACACAATTGTTTTTGCCAGCCGGCTAGACCTTTATTTCTTTTTCCTCTCTCTCTCTCTCTCTACCCCACCCCCACGCTCTCTCCCACTCCACAACATTGTCTCTGGGCTATTTTTAATTATTTGTATTATGTTACAGTCAACGTTACAGTCGCGCGCACTCGTCGTTAATTACACTGCACAACGAGTTTTCAGATAATGACAAGCAAAACATCGGGATGCTTTTTTCCAAATATTTGTCAATGGTCGAGGTTATGGTTACCCAGTTGGCCACTTAAGCAACATGGTGGTCTATGGCTTAGGTTTCAAAATTGGTAACATTACATTAGCTGACGATGAATGTATGTATGTACATATGTACATATCGAATGTGTTTGGCATGTGTTGGGGCACTGAGGAAGGGAAAAGGGGGCAAGGTTAATGTGGTTACTGTGTTAGGTCATTGGTAAAAGTTGTCGGTGATATACTTTGAGTAAAGCATTCCATTTTACCGTAATAATAAATTGAGTTAATTATATTGGAACTGCGAACAGAGACAGTTTCACATTTCTACTTTGATCATAACTCAAATTCGTTTTGTTCTGATTTTAATCAAATTTCAGAAATTGTTAGCTGACTTTATTAGCTTTCAGACTTTATAAAAATATTGAAACATTATTTATTTATTGTTGGATGAGCATGCAGCAACAAATTTAACCATTAGATATCTGGTACCGTGGAAAATTGAAAATTACAATTAGCTTCCATGATTTATTATCCGAAATTCCAATATTCAGACTTCAAGCTTTAAAATTATGCACGCAGTGAAGTGCTCTATGTAGGCATATTCAATTTTTGGAGACGATGGAGGTGTGTCAAAAATTCCAAAACAAACTATATCTGACTGCAACGCATATACAAAATATTTAAAATCTCTAGTTCCTATAGTTTCCGAAATCCCAAACAGACTGAGGAACATGTTCCAATCGATTCTGCTGTTGATCCTGATCAAAAATATATATAATTAATGGCATCGGCCACACCTGCTTATTGGTGTTTCTAACTATCTGGTGTCAGAAAGTCATCAGGAATAAATGGGTGCCAGGAATAAAAATGGAAGGAAAATATTACGATACATCAATTAACTAAGCTCTCCTTTCGCTGAGTGTATTAAAAGCAGAGTCCATTCTCATGCCATCTATATGACAATTAAATCAGTCAATTTCTCTCTTCCTCGACTCACACACTGTTTGAGACTACCCTCACTTGCCTTAACCATACCTCACAGTCTAATCCTCTTATTGCCTCATCCATCAACATTGGTAAAAGGCAAAAATCACGCTAATACCTTCAAAATTGCAACTCCCACGAATATGTATTATGTATAATGCTTTATTACCAGATAATTTCATTATTTAGCCAAAACATAATCAAATGTGCCATATCCATCACATCTTCACACATATATATACACAGATACAACCACACGCACACACACACACACACACACACATTAATATACAATTAATTTCATAAGCTCATAAAAACGTGCGGGGAAAAAAAGCAGAAAAAAATAGCGTGGCAGAGCGAATGAGATAGAGTGGATGAATGGGCTAGAGCAAGACAGAGATAGAGATAGAGAGAGAGTTACAAAAATCAGATAAAGGCACATAAATAGGTGCCTGGGCCTGCTCTAGGGGGACTGGCGAGGGAAGGCAGGGGGCAGGACTAACTGACATAGAGTGTTGATGGCGATTGCATGTGAGAAAAGCAGAGCGGAAAAAAAAAGCCGAAGAGAAATTATATATAATCCCGACGCGCAATCAGCGTGTAAATTATAAGCGGGCCTTACCTCAAGGGGGCGGAGCCGGAGGCGAAGCCGGGCTAAAGTACCGCAAACTTGCAAGCGGTTGTGAAAATAAAGTAATGCGAAATAATCCTTGGGTTGTTATCACACACACACACATGGATATATACATACATATACAAAAGCAGACACACACGGACACAGCACGACATTCGCTGAGCTCGCGTGGCACACAAAAGCCTAAAGAGCGCCCGTATTTGGTTAGGGTGTTCCATGGACTAGGGATATCAGAGGGGTGGCACGGTAAAGAAACTGGAAAATGCAAAATGGAAGCGAAGCCATGACAGCAACAGGGACAAGAACAGGAACAGTAGCAAGGACAGCGACAACAGGCGACTGCGACAGGATATTTACACAACGGCGATATTTGCTTAGACACATCTATGTATGTGTGAGTGCATAGAAGAATTTGTATATGTCTGTGTTTGAGTCTCTGTTTGTGTGTGTGTGTGTGTGTAATTCGAGCAAAGCAAAAGATATTATATACGTGCAGAATACATTGTATTGGGCATGTGTTGAAAATATATCTAGGTGGAACACACATATATCAGATTGTCGTTGCGCTACATTGGAAAAGTTTATCGCATATTTGAATAGAAATACAAATAACGAAAATTGGAAGATCGCTGATGAAAGGAATATTGATTTATGCTTAACAAAACGGTTTCAATTTCTATTGGCTGTAAATTTTGTCAGTGGATGAATACTTGAAAATTAATTTTTTTTTTAATTTGTAATTAAATGGAATAAAATTACAATAAAAATCATAAATTTAAATAACAATAGTTTAATAATTATTTAAATATTTTAAATAAGAAATATTGAGTTTCAATTTTTTTTATTTTCCTTTAAATTTCTTTACAATTATTTATTTAATAAAAAAATTTTAATAACAAAAATTTGTAGTAAAAGAAATAGAATGAAAGTTTCAATATTAATTTTATAATTTTTTAAAATAATTAAAATAAATTCAGTAAAAAATGAATACTCGAACTTTAATTAATATGTACTAAAAAATTACTAATTTGACTGAATATCGTGTGATTAAATATGAAATTTGATTTTGAAAGTCATGATAACTCAATGTTAATTTTATGTTTAATCTAACTGTTAAAATAAAATTGAAGCTCATCAATTTACAACATTAATCACAAATGTTAACGAAATGGAAATTTATTTTTTATTAATTTAAGACTGTTAAAAACAAATCTTGGCTCATTAATCAAAAATTTTGCAATGCCAACAGAATCTCATTTAAATATCTAAATTCATATTTATCTACCATAATATAAGCAAATCTTCTTTATCAAGCATAAAAGTACAGAACTTGACAGGCGAATATTGCTAACGTATTATTTATAGCGACCTCTTTGCCTGTTTCTATATTCTATATATTCCTTTTTTTTACCATCTACGATGGCAGTTATAATGGTTTTAATGAAATTTTTATCTTTTGTTGCAGGAAGCACGACAAGCTCAACAACATCAACAGCAGCAGCAGGAGCAACAGCAGGACTTCCAACAACGACCAACAGGAGCAACAGCTAACCGAAGCTGAAGTCGAAGCTGTAGCCGACGAGGCGTTGACAAGCCGCATTGTCATCAATTTTGCTTTTGAGAATAATATACACAACATGAGATTGGAAAGAGAAGGGCAAAGCATGCAGGACGAAGGATAAAAGTGAAAAGGTGGTTGGCAAAACCATTTTATGGATTTATAGTTTATATTATGAAAATATATTGTATATTATATATTTTTTAATTTATGCACAATTGGGCTAAGCTCCAAGGGAGTTTTTAGTGTGAGTAAGTTAAAGGAGTGGCAATGTAGAAGGGGGAAGGGGAAGACCTACCACAAGTAGGTCATTGTCACTAAATTTTTGAGGCGACACAAGCAATTGGCTTCATAGTGATGGAAAGGAATCATCATCAATAGCAAGAGCAGAAGGAAAATCCCAAAAAGTCCGAAAAAAAAACTGGCCCTAAATCCGATTAGTTGAATGTGCCTTGCGACCCTCAGGGGTTAAACTGTGTACAGTAGAATGGGCATAAATGGATTAACGCTTCAATGAGAATTCGAAATTCATTTAAAGAACTCAATTGAAAAGACGCAAAAGCAACAACAACAGCAACAACAACAGCAGCAGCATCAACAACAACATGAGGTTCAGCTGAATCCTTTTTTTCTCTCACTCATTTTTTCTTCGTTTTCCAATCAATTGTTCACATAGCCAGACTATAAACTCCATCATACCCTGAGGTTTTGAATTACATGATGTCTGAAATTTGAGCATGAGTAATTCTTCTCTTTTCATTTCAGATACTTCTTGCGAGATACACAGATACAAGATACAAGATACGTCAGTACATGCTTCATTCGTGCGCAAAATCTATAATAATTCGTAGAAGTAACATGTTAATTGTGTTATTCAGTTATCAATGAATACACAATACACACCTACACATGATATCTTGAATCTCGATTCGTAGCTCGTTAGAGCTGACAATGCTTCTTTATCTTTTCGAGTGTTATTTTCCGGCAGCAGCAGCAACAGCAGCAGCAGCAGTAACGGCAGCAACAGCAACGACAGCAGTGGCAAAGGATTAAATTACAGAAATTTTTCAGAGCGTTGACAGCTGGAGTATCGATAGTTTCTGCATGTTGTGTTAAATGATTTATTACTTGAACTAGTTTCAGTTTATGAAACACGAAACACGAAACACATGAATAACGCAAAAAAAAAGAAATGAAATGAAAAAACAAAAACAAAAAACATCTAGAAATAACTGACCATAAATTTGTATTGGAGAAATCCGATACGATTTTTCTCAAAATACGATATGTAGAATTTCTATTGCCAGTGTATTTATAGCTTTTATTTTCATATCTTTAAAGCTTCCTTTTATCTTACACAAATGCCATTTGAACCGAATAGAATCACATAAATATTTCTTCACAATATGGCACAAAAAGTTTCCGTGGCTATAAGTCAAGCATATCCTGATGCCTCATTCCTGATGCTCTGGCCTCAAAGCATTCATGCAAAAGAAATAACTCGTGTACTTTTGTATGCCACAGCATTTTATTGATAAACTTGTGCCACAAGCTACGACCAACGAACAACGAACAACGAGCAACTACCAAGGACCCAGGACCAAAAACGCAAGACACCGACAACAACTCGCCATTCAGCATCGCACAGTACCAGCCACAGTCCAATGAGCAGCATAGCACAAAAAAAATGTATGTATGTATGTATGTATGTATATAACCAATGCTAAAGCCAAAGCCAAAAGCCAAAAGCAAGTTGCAGTCCGTGCATGACTTCAATTTTATCATCATTTTTCCCCAAAGGCCCCAACTTGGTCGCAATCAAAACTCAGTTGTCGCAGTCCAAGGAAGCCTCAACAAATATTTTTTCAATAAGCATCCAGAGATCTCCAACTTTATGGCACTTGGCCTGACTAGACACAGAGCTGTTCTGTTCCTGATTCTGATGCCTCAAAGGGATAGAACGCAAAGTGAAGGGAGGAGCAGGCAGACAACACCTTTGGAATATCGAGACAACGCGAAACACAACATAGTACCACAATTCCCCATGCTACAAAATGATTAACCAATACGCATATGCAGAGCATGTTGTGAGTAAGGAGAATGCAGAGTGTTGGAAAACTTGAGTTATGTTGACGCAGTTGGGGAGCTCCTCGAATTGCTGAAGAAAAAATGAATTTAAATCAATAATAAACTGAATATAAATGCTTATGTGCAGTATGCAAGACTGGAAGATCCCCTAGGTGTAGTTGTGTATAAAATTTAAAATTTCTACAACCAATTATATTTTGGATATTGGAACAGAATTATTATGGTGAGAAACTAAATTTATTTATAATAATATTTAGACTTGGGAAAAATGCATTGCATAATAGACTTCAATTAATTAGATCAAATTCTTATAGACAAGGTTAAAAAATTCAAGGATTTTAATATTGCTAATGACATTTCTGATGAATATTGTAATATTATAAACAAATTATTTGTTTTCACTTGAATAGTTCGATCAAGGTCTAGACATAATAATGTTCGGGTTTGTTTATCGGCAATTACATTACATAATGCCAATATACCGTAATTTATTAAAGTTTATTACTTCTAGGGTATTCAAAAATAATATAGAAGCAGACTTTGACTTCCTCTCCATGAGCGGTCGTTGCGCTCTCGTGGCGACTCTTGGCGCAACGTTGCGGAAAAACTAATGAGCATTTTGCCTACACGTTTAACGTTTATAGCGAAAAGTCAGCCGCAGGCACCTGACGACGATTCCTTCTGCTCTGGCTCCTCAGTAAGTGTACGTGAGGATATGTGTGAAACGAACCGACCGAACCAAACCAAACCAAACCGAAACCGAAACCGTACCAAACGACCAACTGACAGTCTCAATGGAGTGTTTAATTTATGCGTCACATATGTCACATGAGAAACTGAGAAAAGCGGGAAGAATGAGAAAATAGCGAACAACAGAGACGGCGATGGAGAGAGAGAGAGAGAGAGAGGGAACCAGGTAAGCGCAAAACTATTTCTCACGTAGGCTCCATGACCTTTGGTCCTTGGCCAAAAATTTAATTAAATTGCAGACTGCACGAAGTGCTAATATTATTTCTCTTATTATTATTAGTATTATTATTATTATTATTATTATTATCAGAGGACTTCACATATATTATTGTTCATAGTATTGCGTTTATTATTATTATTATCATTACCATTATCATCTTGTTTCTCATTCTCCCTTTTGTGCTGCGAATTCTAACACAAGTGTACAAATAATAAACTAGTTTGTCAGTCCATGAATTTTGCGCAAAATGAACAGCAGCAACAGCAACTTCAACAAGGTGAAACGCATTGCAGCATGGAAGGTGGCTGTGGTCCAGCTCTTGGTTAGTTGAAAGTGCTTAGAAAAACCTGTAAGTGCCACTTAAAAAGTGACTCTTCTAGCAGCCAACTCTAGTTAGATATATATACACTAGCCAGGGGCTGGGATACACAACTTTTATTAACAAATGTACAGCGGTAAATGAAAATTATAATTAAATAAATTTTCATTAAATAATCTGAAATGCTACAAAATTATTACAAGTTATTAAGGGAAACAAGTTATGATTTATAAGTATCTGATTTTTATTTATCTATATAGTAAAGATATATATTTAATATTATATATAATATATATATATAATATATATATATAATATATATAATATTAGAAAATCTTTAGTTTTTTGTAGACTTTCGGTAATGAATTTTATTCATTATAAAAGAAATTAATATAAATTAAATTATTTCTTATTATATAGTTTGTAAACTTATGAAATTTAAACAGAAAAATATTTTTCAAATTATTGACAAATATCGGCAATATTTAAAAAAAAAACACACACACATTTAAAGATTAATTCCAGTGACTGCAATGTGCTTCGCTTCGTTAACAGTGCCAAACTTCACATGTACTTAGCTTTAGGTAAGCATAGTGAATGCTTTACGATAAGGTAGAGTACCAGAGCAGGGATTAACTTCGGACTTCTACCCCTCCAATAATATTAGAAAATTGTTAAAAGTAAAACAAGAAGAGCTGAAAAAGGAAGAGGAATGCTAAAAGCCAGATGGCGGGGAGGTATATGGTAAAGGAGACATCGATACAAGACGCAGTTAGAGAGGCATCATTAATCTTGAACCACATTCAATAATCATGCATACAGAAAGGGAGAAAGAAGTGTGTGATGCACCGTATGTGTATCTGTATATAAGTGTAAGCGAGAGTACGGAGACAGAAACAGCAGAGATAACCGAGCTGCCAGACAAGCTGTATGTCTGTCTGGTTGCCATACTCTGTCTGACTGCCACACCGTGTGGCATGCATGCTGTGCAGACACACGCATACACACATTCGCATACACACATACACAGAAATGTAACCCCACAATGCCCCTCAAAATAACTGCAGCAGCAAAAATAATACAAGGGAGCACAGACAAGAGACGAAGAGGTTTGAAGTAGGATAAACTGAGAGCTGAGCATTGAGCAAAGCTTTAAATTATGCCAATGATTTGTTGCATAGAAGCAAGTGGCAAGTGGCAACTGGCAACTGGCAATACAGCAATATGGCAGCTTGGCGATACGGCTGCAGAAGCGAATAGCCAAAAATAAAAGCCGACAAATTGTGCAACTGCAGTCGCAGCCAAGTCAACTTGACTAGCACTGCACTGCACTGCTCTCTCTCTCTCTCTCTCTCTCTCTCTCTCTCTCTCTTCTATCTCTGTCACCCTCTTTGTATGTTGCTGATTTTGGCAGCAAGTGGCATAGCCACATTTGTCGCTTCAATGGTCCCGTTGCCCCTCTTCCCGTTGCAACTCTTCTTCGATTCTGCATAATTTTTCTACCATGAATGCCTTGGCAACGCCTCTGTGTTGCATTCAATGGTCCTACGAGAGGATGCCAAGAGGCAACTTCCCAATAGACAGGCCTACACATATTGGCAACAGTAACAGCAGCAGCAACAGCAGCAACAGCTACAACAGTCGCACTGACAATGGCAAATGATTAAGTTGCTTATTCGACAAATTGATGCTGCATTCTTGGGCGTTAGGTGGGCGAATAAAATAGTTCGATAAACTTTGAAATTTCAACGAAATATTTACTCAGAGCTCGAGAGAATATTTGTATTTTACAATCTTAACTAACTCTGGCATACAAAAAAAAAAGAACAGCGTAACTTTAAATACTCTTTAACTTTGTATTATAAAATTCAAATTTACAAAAAATATAAAGTTTTAATTTTTATTTTTTATTTTTATATTAATATTTAATTTTTTTTTAAATATTTATATATTTTTTAAAAACATTTTAAAAGTTGAAAAATATTATAAAACAAACTTAAAGTTTAATAAAAATAATTAAAATATTTACTTAAATATTTAGAAATATTAATAAATATTTGAACATATTCTTAAAATAGAATTTCTAAATTTCAAAATATTTTTAATGATATTTAAAAATTTTATTAAATATTTAAAAATATTTTAAATTAACATATTAAGTTTAAATTGTTTTTTTTTTAAATGTTCTTAAATATTTTAAAAATATTTAAAAATCTTTTTTGAATATAACATTCAATTTTGAAAGTAAAATATATATATTTATTTATAAATAATATAATATAATATACAATAAATCATTTATAAAATAAATTTAAAACTTCCAGATTTTTAAATGATATAAATGATATAGCATGAGACACTCGTAGTAAATCAAACCTGTCTAAGTCATGTTTAATCACACAAATGCCTTCGATTCGAACATATTTGTATTGATGCATCATAAAACATCTGAAACTGATGTGGACTGTCTGTCGAATGGACTCTTCCAGTGGTTTACGAGCGACTGCTCAACAAAATTTTGTGTCAACACCAATAACTCAGACCAGTTGAAGGCGGCTCTCGGCATGCCCCATTGGGGCAACAACGCCAGTAGCAACATCAACAGCAGCAACAGCAGCAGCAGCAGCAGCAGCACTTGCAACAATTAATCACATGTGGGCCATGGTCCATTCTACAGTTCCGTTGTCCAACGTCTGCTGTCCGCAGTCGGCGACATATGTGGGAAATTTGGAAAGTTTCATAGAGTAGAGGAGTATGACGAGAGACAGACAGAGAGAGTAGAGAAAGTCGAGAGGAAAGAGAGCTGCCAACTCGGCTAGCTAAGCGAAAACATTTTGGATGAATAATGACAACTGGCAAAAAGTCAAAGGCGAGTCAAAGGCGCAAAACGGCAAACGGCTGTGGCAAATGAAAAATGGTTGCAGGTGCCACACAGTTACAGTTCCACTTCTAGAGTGGGACAAACACACACACACACACACACACACATACACATACATACATACGCGTGCACACTCAATCGATAGGCAGCACCGAAAAAAGTTTTAATGAATTTTCAGAGGCGTGATAATCAAGAGAACGCGCCCCTGCACCACTCCCTCCACAGTACACCCCTTGTCATAGCTTTTATCTATGTCTATGTTCACATCAAACGCAACTCACGGCAGATCCGAGGCACGCCCGAGTAATTCAATAAAACTTTGCGACAAATGAAGCCCCCGCCGCGGAGTTGCAACCTAACTTCAAGCGACAGCCAATGATGAAAATGTGTAAAGGAATGAGTGAATATATATATATATATATATATAGAGAGAGAGAGTATTATAAAAGAATAGAAAAAGAGAGAGAGACATGGGAAGAGAGAGCAATGAAGCGTTGGCTTGCAAATGAAAATGATTTCCTTCCATGTCATTATTATGTATTTTGCCGAGACGCGACTGTTTTCACTTTTGTCTGGTGTGCGAATTGTAGCCTCAACTTCTGCTACTGCGGCTGCTGCTACTGCGGCTGCTGCTACTGCTGCTGCTACTGCTGCTGCTGCTTATTCTACTTGCTCTCCAATTGCGAGTGCTTAGCTCATCGACAGGCTCGCAGAGATAAGCTGAGTGTTGAGAGTATACTCGACTAAGAAATATCTAATATTTTAATAAATAAAAATACAACATTCAAATATTTGATGAATTTTTACTTTAAATTTATAAAAAACATAATATTATTTTCAGAAATTCTAAAAATATTTAGCTTAATTTTAGAAAATATCTGAAAATTAACAAAATTGATTTATTTTATTTAAGTGATCGTTGATCAGTTGATCAAGTATATCAATATATCATACTATATAGTAATATTTTTTTATTTGCTCTTAAAATATTTATCATACATCTGTTGCACAATTAGTAATTAGTAAAAACATAATACCCGCTCTTGAGAATTCAATGTTTGCAGGGTATGGCCAAAAAAGGCAATGACTGTTCGGCGATTTCTCTTAGCCCTTAGCTTCGTTTCCATCGAATTTGTTGGCGTTTGTCTGCGTTGTATGCTTTCCGTTTCCGCTTCCTTAGCTTTGCAGTTTGTTGCCTTTCTTTTTTTATTTCTTGAGACGACCACGCCCCAACCACCCGCAACCCTTGGCTTGTTTCGTCCTTTTATTTATTCTTTTTTATTTTCCCCTAGAAATTTTTCACATAAAAAATAATAAGAAAAGTTGTATGCTAATGTTGCTGCTGTTTCTACTTGCTGCTGTTTTTACTTGCTGCTGCTGCTGTTGCTGTTGCTGCTGTTTCGAGTTGTATATTGCAAATAGAGTAGAAAAGAAATTGAAAAACAATTTTTGCATTTGGCATTTCTCAATTGGGAATGAGTCAAAGTTTCAAGGCGAAAGTCTTCAGAGATACAGAAGATAAAGATAAAGTGTCTAGGCAAGAGTATGGGAGTAAGAACGAGAGAGAATGAGAGAGAGAGAGAGAGAGAGAGAGAGAGTAGGATAAGTAGACTAAAGTCAAATACTTAGACATTGATTATGTGCATTCTTAAAGTTCGAAGCAATTTGAAAAGTTGCCAATGGCAAAAGTAAAATGTGATTAGCTATCGCATTGAATACAAAAAGGGGGGAAATCCCGCAAAGCAGGGGCATACAAGAAATACAAAACGCACCTTGACAACCCGCAAAAAAAAAAGAAAGAAAAGGCTAAAACCGAATCCCTTGCCAAGTGGAATCAAATGGAAATCTTTAAGTTAATGCCAAATGAGTTTCATCAACTTTTTAATTAGTTTTGCAATCAGAAAAACATAAAAGTTTTACTGCAATTTGGAACAATCATAGTCATACCTAACCAACCTTTCTCTCCTCATCCCATTACCCATCCTGTTCTATGCAACCAACCGGCCAAATGCCCTACCACACGACTTGGTTATCAGGAAAAACTTTACTTAATAATTTCAAAAGTAAATATTTATTTTTCAAGCTAATGCCTTCTGGCCATAATCAACAGCTTGGCTAAAATACAGCAGAAAAAAAAAACAGAAAAACAAAAAAAAAAGAGTCTCAAAAAACTCGAAAACTGCGTCGCGTAAAGTAATCAATTTTGAGGCCCGACCAGACCAGAGCAAAAGCAATGTTGGCCCAGTTGCCATTCCGATGCTACATCCAATTCATCGCCCCTTATCGTCCCTTACCATTAACTATCACTGGCCGAGAGCTCATCCGTCGAAAGTTCAAACATCACCTGGCATAGCCGCAGGGCTGGCAATGGCTCCGTGGGGGCCAACTCTGCGTCTCTGCGACTCTGCAACTCGGCTACGCTGCCACTCTGACGACTACCTGTCGTCATTTTGTTTGTTGTTGTTCGAGTTACCGTGCGGTGGGTGTGGTCAAAAGGGGGCGGTCGAAGAGAACCGAAACAGAATCAGCGTTATGGGCAGCAGGGGAGCAGCAAAGGGCGTGCAGCGGGTTTGTCAAAAGTTTTTTGTACGCTACTGAAAAATTGAAATGCTACCTCACGTGCTCGGAAATTTTTTATATTTGTTGATTTTTGGCTTAGAGTGTTGACCAACAACAAAGTTGCCCAGTTGCCTTTTGTTTTTCAATTTTGCACGTTTTTTTTTTTTTTGTTCTGTTTTGTTTTGCTCCATTTTCCATTCGTTTGCTTTGTGTTGGTATGTGTAAATGTTTATATGTATGTGTGTGTGTGTGTCTCTGTGTATTGTGTTTGTGTGTGAATGTTTGAAAAGTGAAGCTCAAGTTTCAATGAGTTTCGGTATTCCCCCGCCTCCATCAACTCACCTGTTTCTGCTTCTGCTTCTGCCACAGCCACTGCCACTGTTCCACCATCTGACCCTTCTACTAAAATATTTTCTATTTTAGTTGTGTGACTTTTATGGCAATATTTCCCCCATCTCCCCGCCATCACTTCACTTCAGCTGCCTTTAGTTTTGTGACTCGCTTCGTTTTTTAATAACTTAATATCTTTTGTCAATTTGCCAGATCGCTTTAATTTGATTGAAACGAAACTGTTCAACTTGGACTTTCGGCTTTTGCAATTGACTTTTCGCTGCGGTCAACTCTTCTCTTCCTCTTACTTGCTCTCTCTCTCTCTCTCTCTCTCTCCATATCTTTATAGAAATGTCAAACTGAGCTCAATAGACTCAACTATCTGATGGTTTCCTTTGATAACAGCGGCAACAGCGCTTGACTTTTTGCATTGGTTTAGCTTAATTAAGATTGAAAGTATCGCAATGTTCATAATGAAAATCAACTATGCTAACAAACTGTTGCCAAGTATTTAGATAAACAAAGCATCTTTGATGTAAAAGCAACTATATCTTATAGTCGGATCATCAAATTTCGAAGACTAATCAAGATGCATATAAAAATCATAGGCTCTTAAAGGATGCTTCTATAAATTTCTCAGGTTGATTTAAAGTGCAATATTAAAACATAACATAATATTATTTACTGGCCAGATATTATGTTCGCCTTCTGCTATTCACCTTCAACTGTTACTTATCGTATTTTCTTCTTTTACTTTGATGACATAAAACTATATTTAATGTGAAATCGCTAAAATAGGTTGATCATATTATCAAACTTAATTCAAATACGGAATAAATCATATTACTTTTCTTTCTTAAATTTCATCACAAAACTTGTCACATTAAATTCTCAGATGTATACTTCACAGATACTGTATCTTGAAAGAAAGAAAGTCTGAATTTCGGTACTGCTTTTCCTATTAGCTTTCGATTTAGACAGTGGCTTTAGTTAAATGCTACGCATTTCAGATGCGGCACGTGCCAAACGAGCTACGCTCTTTGAACGTTTTTTAAAGACATTCTCTGAGATACCCGAAAAAAATAAACCCAAAGCAAATGAAATGCTTTAGTTGTGTATGTTCGACTAGTTAATACTCTGTATTTGGCATATAACGAGGATTTTTTTTATTAGAAGATATACTTGAGAAAATTACTACTGCAATAGCAAGTGTAAAACTTTGATACTTCACAGCTAAAAGCTTAATATAAGAACTATTAATACAAAAATATACTTAAATTTTAAAAGAACTGCAAAATGTCAGTTGAAAGTGCACGTCATGTCATATTTTTGAACATAACGAGCTGCAGGCATAGTTTATAGTTTATAGTTTATAGTTTATAGTTGCCATCAACATGTTAAACATATGTCTGCAACATTATTATACACTTGCTTTAGCATTGCCTGAGTACAGGGTATAAAAAAAGAAGATGAACACGAAACTAGTCTCTGGTCTGGCTGATGCTGTGACAGGCATATTAAAAAGGACACACAGACAACATTATGCTTGTAGCATAAGCATACCATTCCGTGCTGTACAGTGCCGTGCTCGGCCATGACGTGCCAAAAACTAAGTAGTGTCAGCGCAGCCATCAAAGGGCATGCCATACCCATGAAATAGCTACTACCTTATAAGCTCTGCACACGCTAAAGCATAGTGTAGACCCCACACGTACAGGTGTGGGTGAGGTTCCACTGCCACACTGTCACCTCCTCATTCGCATGCTCATTCTGGCGCTTCTCTCAAATAGGCAGTTGGCATTACATGCCTTTTGTGTTGCCAGCACGCTTGGCCTGGCAAAGAGATTGGCTCCAGGGTTTCCCTCTCTTTCTCTCTCTTTGTGTCTGTCTCTGTCTTTTTCTCTCTCTCTCTTCCTCTTTCTTTCTTTATGTGCGGCTGACTGTCTGCGTGTGAGTTGTAGAAATGGTTAGGCCTTCTCCAACGCCTCCCCCCCAAAAGCAACTCCAAGGCTGAGAACTGTGCGCCACCGAGCTGAGCCGCAGAGAAACCCAAACAACACATTGCTCTTAGTGCAAGTTGTTTTAGGGTAAGTGATGGGCGTGGCTGGCTCAATTGTTAGCGATATACTTACATAAGAATGTTTCACTTACATTCTCTACTTCCTCAACTACCATCGACGACAGGAGAAACTGCTGCTACCCAAAACCATTCACGAGCTATTCACAAATGCATTTGTTTGGTTTTTGAATGTTATGCACGGACGTTTATTGAAATCGTTTTCTTTATTTTATTTTATTTTTTTTTTGTTTTTCTTTATTTTTCTTTATTTTTTTGTTGTTTGTTTGTTTTGTTATTGTTGTTTTTATTGTTTTTTATTTTGTTTTTTTTTTTTTAAATCATAAGAGAAACTTAGAACTAATGCGAAATGCTTAAGTATATTACAAAACTGCTTCTGCTTCTTTTTCGTTTTCCTTCTTTTCTTGAAACTGGTTGAGTAAGTAACAGAGAAATACGATACTGAGAGTACGAGTCCTGCTACCATTTCCGGCTCAACAATACAACACAACAAAAATTGAAAGGTGGAAAAAGAAGTATTCATTGACAGTGCACCGTTGGTTTAACATTAGTTAAATAGATTCGAGTTTACTAGCACTACGCATTCTTAGACATGTACAGACACACATATATATTTTATATATATATATATATATTGATTTATTCGATATATATTTTCGATAATACATATATATAGTACATAATTTACTTTGACGAATGTGTTATCAATTCAAACTACGACAAAGTGGCCCGCAAATAGGGGGCTTAAACATATGCCTAGCCTAGGGTGATGTCTAACTGTTAAATCTTAGTATTGCAAAACTATCGATAATATGAACGATTTATTTTTTAACGATTTATCGATTTTTCATTAAAACAATTTTTCATATCATTTAAATTGAACTTTATTTTTATGTTTATTTTTATTATTTATATAAAATCATCAATACTATCGATGATCAGTACTATCGATAGCTTTGCCCCACTAATATTTTTTTTTTTATTAAGTGTTATGTAATTGCCTTAGTTTACCATATATAGAATTCTTGCGAAGTTTTTAACTGGGTTTTTTTTTATCATTATTCCATTTATTTATTCCAAGTGTCTTTAACATCAATGTGAATCTTTTGGGTTTAACTACTACATTTGTTTGCATTGAAATGTCACATCTGTTTCTGTAATATATCCTATATAATATATATGTACCTAACTGCTAAAAATTATTGACATGGTTGTCAAGACCGGCCACATCATCTAAATACATAATACATAAGTAAGTAACTAGGTTTTTTCTGTTTTTCTTTTATTGTGGGGGACCAACATTGGGGCCCACACAGTTTTATCCATTAATCCCACACACATATTATCATATCGTATATATTTGTGTATATATACTTTTGCCATATATATATATATATATATATGTATGTATATGTCGCCCTTCTAGGCTGTATAATTATTTAAATATGTCTTTGGAAACAGAGTCGCTGACATCGTTGTCTGCTGTGAAATCTTACGACGTCGCCTCTTGTTATATTTACAAGTCTTGGTATGCTTCATTACCGCTGGTTAAACATATCTGGTAATCTGTGTATGGAACTCCGAAAGGCAGATCTGTAGCTGACTAAACGAGGGTCGTTCGGCGGGCATTGAGGCCCAGCAGTAGGCCATAATAGTGAAACTGTAATTAGCAGAGCAAACAAATTTCCCATTCATTAAATTTTGTATTCTATAATTGCACTATAAACTTTGAGTTCCCTAGGTGGCAATACTTACAGTTCATCGGGACAGTTGAATGGCTGTGCCAATCTATAGCCATCCTTTAGATAATGCTCCATTTCATAGGGATCAATTTCAGCATAAGGCAATTTACCCAATGTACACATTTCCCACATTAGAACACCAAAGGACCAAACATCACTTCCCTCATTGTAGTGGGACTTCTGCAAGGCCTCAAGGGACAACCACTTGATGGGTCTGTATTCACCATCACCCAAGCAATTGTAGTCACTCGAGAAGAGATCTCGGCTGAGAGCACTGTCGGTAAGCTTCACACGCAATTGATCGTCGATCCTGCAAAAGGGGTTGAAGATATTGATTATAGATTAAACCCTCAGCAATTAAATTTAAAAAAGAAACAAAACCACAAACTATAAAAATAAATTTTAAAATATATTTATAGTTAAGATTGATGAAGATAAAAATATCTTGCAGGGAATAAAAATATTAGGTAGGATTAATGACTTTTCAATTAAGATAGACAGAAAGGGGTATTTTTTATAAGGGATTCTTCTAACTTATGTCAAGTTCAATAAATAGGAAATTCATTTTTTAGAAAATTAAATTCCTGGAAAACTAATATTCCTTTGGTTGGAATGTAATATGAATAGATTGCTTAGGGACTTTCTTAACTACAGCTCAATATGTACTTACACACAGTTCCTAGCCGCAATATCCTTATGTATGACACCATGATTATGCAAATGTTCCATGGCCATGGCCAATTGGGAGGCCATTAGGACAGTTTGAATGGTGGTAACACTTCGGGCATATGATGGATCTTGTAGGAATGTCTTCAAGTTACGTACACTTCCGGTGGCAGCATATAGAACAAAAGGCGTGGCAAAATCTTCAATTGAAATACCCAAGACAGCCATAACATTCGGGTGTGTCGCCTCATAAAGCATCATCGATTCCTGTAGCAAGAGATTTACTTGGAGTTGGCTTGCATGCTGTGCGACAGTCTTAACCAGAACTTCCTGACAGTCGTTATAAGTGCCGCGATAGATGCGCCCAAAGTTGCCTTCTTGGACAAGGCAGGAGAGACGCACACGGCATTTTTGGACTGTCAGCTCTTGGAGACGGCGGTTGAACTCCTCAGGCTCATGCTCATATTCGCGAAAGGGCCGCGTCAGTGTCGCATATGTTGGTGTTATGGTCGATGGGCAGACATAAATCGAATTATGGGCAGTGGAAGAGATTGTTGGCAAACGTTGGAAGCTTGAAGTCTTGATCAAATGTACACCATTCGAGGGATGACGTTTTGATGGTCCCTTCGCACAGTAGGCAATCAATATTAGAGTAGACACTAACACAAGCGCCAATATGCCACCGACAATCAAGGTAATCAGTCCACTTGTGGGCGGTACAAGAGTTTCACGCAATAGCGGATCATACTCATTATTTGCACCGATTCCCATGCCACCACCGTTGCCACCAGTAGCACCACCAGCCTTACCGCGTCCAACACCAGTAACCGTTGGTTCAGTGACCACAACACGATGCCTTTCAGTTCCCTTGCCATGTGCTACATTTATAGTTGACCGTCCATCGGATATAACATGCTCAGCCGTATCCTCATTGTGTTCCGTATAGTGAATATCTTCGTGTCCGCTCAGATCTGGATGCAGGGGTTCCTCATCATCATACTCCTCACGTGCATCGTTCGGTTCATCTTTCAGACAAATTTTCTTACGCTTAAAGATGAGATTCGTATTGTTGTGAGTTGCTCGATCCAATATAACTTCCACGCTGATTGTTACGGTGACCTCTGCTGCACGAGTACCAGAACATTTGAGACTGACACCCCAAGTCTGTGGTTCCATGGGTACATCACCAATTCGTGAGATATTCAGCAAAGGGCGTGGCAGTACGCCCACATCCGAAGTAGCAACATTGATGCTGTAGGGCAAAGGATGATCTACCAACGATTGCCAGGTAAAAGTAACGTCACTAATGTTCGCCGGCACAGGCACAGCAAAATTGAGGGCGTAATCATTGATGGCTCCCTCTCGCACATAATAAAGTTCCGCGGAGACGCCTGTAAAAAGAATAAAAGAAGAGACGGAAAAAAATACATTTAAGATTCATGTACGAAATGTCTGCTTACATGGCTACCCACAGTGCTCCCCTTATTTCCCCACCCATCACAGCACAGTATATTGCGGGAAATTAATGATACGCCTGGTGACCCAATCGGGAAACGAGAAAAACTTTTGGCCAGTCACTCGACGCGGCTGCATAATCAATCACCGGGGATAACAGTTTTCTTTACTTTGTCAAATTGATTTTCTTGACGCTCGAAGACCCCATAGTCTCCACCTTTAACCCCAACCACTTCCCCAACCCACTACCCAACGACACTTTACTCGTTTTATCTGTCCACTTAGACACTTTTGTTGACATATTGAAGGAGTTAAATAGCTGAAACCCCCCACACCACCTCAAAAAAAAAAAAAAAAAGAGAACAGCTTCAAATGCCAGACAATTTCGCATTGCATTCCCCCAAAATCAATCAAGGGCGACAAATAGCTCGAATGAAAGAGAAAGAGAAAGCGAAAAGGAAAGAGCTAAGATGTATGCACAAGAACTTAAAGAAATCGATTGAAACTGAAACTTAACACATTGCTCAACACACAGCTGAGCACTTAAAGTCTGTTTCAAATGTAATTAAAATAATTAATCTTAATATTGACATGAAATGTTTAGCAGATTTTGCTGTTGATGATATATAAATATTAATAATTGCATAAATACAGAATTTTAATATAGAAAATTATGAATTCAAAGCGAGTTGCAGCTGTCTATAACTATGAACACTCAAAATAGCAAAATTCTTAATAACATTGTAACATGTCAAAGCGCTGTAAAAAACAATAACATTTGCATAATATGTAAAATAACATAGCTCATATTAATGTTAAATGCAAGAGTCATAGGTAGAGACCCTTATCAACCCCAATTGCACCTGTCTATCTATCTAACTCTATAGAAGTATTATATAATGTTATCTGATCTGATAGTTATGACAGGTTTGCTTATTGTTCGCCCACCCGTCGCCTCTTAATTAAATTAGCCGTACAAAATTATGAGATGCAACAGAAGCGAATGGAATGGGAAGTGTGTGTAGAGCAGCAGTACAGCTGTCTGTTGTCTGTTGTCTGTTGTCCGTTGTTTGTTATTTGTTACCTGTTACCAGTTTACCGAACTGCACTTGCTATGTTTTTCCTTCTCTTAACTTGGGCTCAATAAATCAATCAAATTATAAAATGACTTGAAAACAAAAGAGGGAGAAACATAATAAACGGACCCTTTTATTCTTTTGTTTTTATTTTTGTTTTTGTTTCTGTTTTTCTTCTCATTTTTTTTTTTTTTGATATTTTGTGTTTATGGACACGCGACGTGGAGGCGTGTCTTGGGGGCAGGTTTGAATGTTTATGCTTAATTAATGTGAATGTTGTAGTGTATGTTGAGCTGCCAGTGGATGTTGCACATATACATATATACACACGTATATATGTTGCATGCCTCAACTGCTTGGCATACGTGGCGCTGCGGCTGGCCGCGTTGTTTATTTTAGATTTTTATCGCAGTCAGCGTCGCAGTTATATTTTATACTTGTACATTTTATTTTAATTTATGCCACTTATTCAACATACATACTACCACTGCATATGCATATCTATACATATAACATATATAATATATATATATATATATATATATAGTATATATATAATGTATATGCTACTAATTAGTAGAGCGAATGTTCCTTCCACTTCCCCCTCAACTCATGCTCCCCTTATGCTGCTCGCACGCTTCGTTTGCACTTTGAAAATGTAATTAGTGAAAGCGGCTGCTTCTGCTGCTGTTGCTGTTGCTGCTGTTGCTGCTGCCTCTGCTGAAAGAACAAGAGGGGTGCTGGTGTGGGGTAGGAGACAGAGGTAACTGTGTGGTAAAAATGACGTTTTGCAGATATGAATACTGTCGCATAATGAAGCAAGCTAAGGTAGAGATAGAGAACTTGTGATAAACTGCCTGGGCGAAAAAAGGGTTAATGGGCGCCAGACATGTGAGCCAGCAAAACGCGCAGTTGAAGCTCATTAAATCCGTGAGCAACAAAAAAAAAAAAAAAAACCAAGCACAAGCAGCAACAGCAACAGCAACAGCATGTAGAAATTACGAAATGAAGAAACTAATCGCTTAAATGCTCTGACAAGTCAAGTTTCAAAGTTGCAAGTTGGCAATTGACTGTTGTAAGTTTTGAAGCCTATTTGCAATTAAAAATTAAAAGAAAATAAATGAAATGACAACAACACCAACAACAACAACAAATAGTAAAAGAAGCAGCAGCAGCAGTAGCAGCAGAAAGCTAAGCAATTACAGACAAATTAAAGCAATTTATTCAGGCGACTTGACCTGACGCTAATTAGAACTGATTGCTCAACAAATGAAGTAGATGCCACTGTCACTCACCATGCCACAATATTACTACCCCTGCTTACAACTCCCATTTCATCTCTCTTTCTCTCTCTCTCTCTCTCACGTTCTCTTTCATCAGCTTCGTCTTTACTTGTCTAGAAGACATTACCTGTGTCTATCAACCTGCGCGACACAAAGAAAAAAAAATCGATTTTCATTTTCGCCAGTGACATAAATTTTGTTGCATGCAGCAGAAGGACGAACAGAAGAGAAACAAAAATAATAATAAAAAAAAAATGAAAGTATCCCAAAGCGAAAAAGCTGTGAAAATATTTTTAAAACGTGAAAATTTGTGGCAAAAAGGGAAAATAAAAATGTTGAGAATAAAGCAAAATGATAACACAGCGTCAGTGGCAAAAAGCTGATAAAATACCATGTAAAAGAGAATGTAAGAAAGAGACGCTGCCATCAGCAGCAGGGGTTGCTTTAAGTAAAAGCTACTTAATAAGTACCAAAAAAAATGACAACAAAAAAATAAATAAAAAACCTAAAAAGGAAACGAAAGTAAAAAGAAAACGAAAACGAAATAACTTAAGATAGGCGTTAAAAACTTTAACATCAATGTGCTGTGCATAGTTTAGATAAAGCTATATATAGACTTAGTCTTAGTCCTAGATAACATCTACAAGATATTAAGTTAAATTCTGTTTTTCAAAAATTACTTTAAAAATAAATCGTTGTCGAATCTGTTCAAACAGTCAACAAAATTTAGCACAAAGCTCTAAAGATCAATGAGCTATGCATACTTAAGCTACAAATATGCATACTTACAACACACACACACACTGACACACACACACACACACACTGACACAGACACATATGTGCTAGATATCTGCTATACTTTTCATTTATTTTTATATAGCTTTACAACTTTATAAATACTTGTATATGGCCACAAGATTTTTTTTCTTCTTTAACTCTTTAAGCTCCATTCAGCGATTGCCGAATGCCATGCGAGCAAATTCATGCTTCAAGTTTGAAGGCATCTTGTAAAGCGATTTGAATTCATGGCACGACATCTATTTAATTTCAATTACAACCCTAAAAATACCAGAGCAGACGCATAAACCAAAACTTTCTATGTGCATAAAGCCAAAATATATATGTATATATGTATGCGACCGAAAGAAGAAGAAAAAACAAAAAAAAAAAAAAGCATAAAAAAAATGGCAATTTTTGCGCCCCAAATACGCTAGACCGTACCGTACCCCATGTTGGCCTCCCTGTTTCCGCCTGCGTCTGCTCTGTTCTATGGCATCCTTTACCCTTACCCCTTACACATCGGCGACTCGGCCCTAATTTATGCAAACCAAAAAGCTGAGCGAGATTTGAATGTATATATGTGTCTTGCTCACACTCTCTTTTTCTTACTCTCTGTCTTTCTCTTGCTAGTGGATATCATTTTATGCTTTCTTAACATATTTTTTTTTTGCCACTCTTGCCTCCGCTCAGTAGCAGCAGCTATGCTAATGCAACGCCTCATACCAATCGACCGCCCACATTGCGTCACTTTGAATGTTGTCGTTGTCGTTGTCGTCGTCGTCGTCGTTTTTGTCATCTACTTGTTCTTGTTGTTGCTTATTGTTGTTGTTACTGCTGCTGCTGCTGGACGTCAGCCTGGGGATTTCGCAGGCCATAAATCCGAAATTGTCTTTTGACACATGAATATGTTGTGCATTAAACGCAGACGGAAGAGACTAGGCCACAGTCGGGAGAGTCCGATATATAGAGTTAGACTCCCACTATATTTGCCAGACGACAGATATGTTAATACCCTGCAAAACATGCTATATTGCAATGGGGTATTGATATTGCTTGAATTTAAGCAACTATTTAATATTTGCATTTCTTGAAAGCAATCACAATAAATGAATCAGAAAAAAAATGTAAAGTTTTAAGCCTTAGAAGTCAGCAAAAACTCGAAAATGTTCATGAAAATTAGTAGAAAAGTATAGCGAAGAATTTTATGGGAATTAAATTCTTAGAAAATATTTCAAATTATTATAAGTTTTATAATTTATAATAAATGTTTCATAATTTATAATGTGAAAATATTATAATTAAAATTATAATATTAATTTTTAAATTTGATAAAAATGTTTTAAGTAAAATTTAAATTTAAAGCGTATCCTACTAGTCGATCAGTATCTACACTAAGCGATTTGCCAGTCTAATATTATTATCAATGTATGTACGAGTTTTCATTCTATATATGTATATATTTTTTTTTCTTGTCTGCCCGCGGCTGATGATGACATTGGTGGGCACTGAGCTGAGGCTGATGCTGATTTAGGACTCTTCTGGGGTTGCGTACGACACACTGCGGGCCAAAGGGTTGAGGAGTGAGCCGCACACAAAAGGGATAGAGAGTGGCTAGGACTAAGCAGTTGTGACTTTGACTAGCCGAAATGTAACTGGTTAACTCCCCCAAACAAATGGGAGCGATTTTTATATGTGCTGCAAATTCGACTCCAGACAGACTGAGAGTCAGACAGACAGACAGACAGGCAGACAGACAGATAGACTTAATGTCTTTAGCAAAGGGCGCAACATAACTCAAGCGGATTCAATTTGCTCGGACTAAGAGTTGAAAGATAGTGGAGGCAGAGGAGACTGTAGACAGGGGCAGACTGTAACTGCGACTGTGACTATGCTTGTGACTTTGACTATAGCTGCGATTTAGACTGAGACTGAAAGCGACTGACTGAAAAAAAGTCAAGAGGCGCGATTCATGATGGAATGTTGCGCTTGCAACTGATTAAAGCGCATGTGGCATGGGCCATAGAAGGTCAACAAAGCAAAGAGAAGATTGAGCAAAAAAAATACAAAAAAAAAAAAAAAACATGAAGGTAAAGCTGAGACACTGACAGAGGGGCATGGGGCAAGGGGCAAGGGAGCAGGGACCAGAGTCAAGTCAAGGCGAGGCAAGGTAATTTTTATGCTCGAATGGTCATGATTCGCTAGCTCGTTTGGTTGACTCTGAACACTGGACTGTGTGTCGAGTCTGTGGCAAAGACGTTGCGCTGTGTGGCAGCGAGTCGACAGTCGTCTGGCCAAACAACTTCACTTGAACAGCGACGTTAACGGCAACTGCAACAGCGATTGTGACTGCGACGCATACAGCGACTGCGACTGCGACTGTGGAGCGTCAGAGTGAAAGACAAACAAGCTAAAGGACATGTGAAGTGTACGATGTACTCTCTGGCAGTTCTGGCAACTTCATTGCCAACGCATAACGTGCAACGTACAACGTACAACGTGCAACGTGCAACTTAGCCAACGTGCAGCAAACTTGAACGAACGGTAGCTGCCAAGTATTTCTATTTGTATTTCATCGCCCCAGTCGAGCAGCTGCAATTTATTTGCCTGCTCTTTGGCTCTAGCTCTGACTCTGACTCTGACTCTGACTCTGGCTGTGTCTTTGCTTCTGTTGCTGTTGCTGGTTCTGGTTCTGGTTCTGACTGTGGCAGTGGCTCTTCTTTTGGGTCTGGCACTGGACGCTTTTTGCCTGCAGGCCAGACGCAATCAGCCGTTGTATGCAACTTCCCTGCCGCAACATGCTGCAGCCCTTTTTGGTCTTCTTTGCAGTTTATGTATTTTCTTTCTATATTATCACCTCAACTGCCGTGTGGCAGCTTCAACTGCATCGATGATAATGATGATGATGATGATGATAATAATGATGATGCTGATGATGCTTCGCATGCTCTGCCCATAAATTCAAGGGCTGCATGTGAAGAGTCGAGTCATGGGCGCATTGCATAAATTATGATCTTGTAGATTTCTATGACAAACCATAAAAAAAAGACATTACATTTATGGCGTTGTTGCCATGAACGACTTTTAGCAAGTTGTGTTTTCAATTTAAAATGTAAATAAGTCTGAACAAATCGAGACACTGTTTCTCTTTACTCTTTACTCTTCATCTTTGTCTTCGTCTTCTATCTTGTTCATCTTCATCTTTGGTTTTTTTCTTGCCTTCTGTTTGTGGAACTAGTTCTTGGAACTTGTAGAACTTTTCTATGTTCTTTCCATTACTAATTAGCGCACTGTCAGAACCATTTAGGTCAAGGCACTTAACTCACACACACACACACACACATGCAAAGACAGAGCAAGAATAGGGGCACACGCACAATAAATGCGTAATTAATCTATCCGATTCCTTAAGTGCCTTTCAACGGCTTTAAGGATATTTATACGATTTACACGCCTAGCTTATAGCTCATAGCCTGTAGTCCTTAGCCCTTAGATCTTAGTCTTTATTCCTTAGCTCATACAGAACCTTATATTTTATGTCCTTCAAGTCACACGCACAGAAAGTGCAAATTATTGACTCATAAAAATCAAAGCATAGAACATACAAAATAAGTAAGAAATTAACTAAAATTTCGAGTATAAAATATAATATACCCTGTAAATAAATTTCATATATTTACAAAAATTTACAAATATTCGAATATTCTAATATGAATTTATAGTAAATTATATAGCAACGGAAACTAAATTTATAAATAATTAATTTAGATATTATTTCAAGAAATATATATCAAAAATATATTAAATATATATAAAAAAAAAATTTTAAATATTTTTCAAACAATTTTAAAATATTTTTAAAAAATTTAGAAATATTACAATATTCTAATATGAATTTATAGTAAATTATATAGCAAACATTTTTTAAAAAAATTTTTAAATATTTTTTAACAATTTTTCAAATATTTTTCAACCATTTTTAAAATATTTTTAATTTGACAATTGAATTTGTAAATCAATTATTTGAATCAATATTCAATTATTTCAAATTTATATTTATTTATCACACATTACACAGTATATGCCGCAGCCTGCAATGTCAGGACTGCAGGGTATGTAAAAGCATAGTCTGATATTTAATGTGATTATCTGGAAAAGTTAATGTGATTATTAACCCTGAGGCCACGCTCTGTTGCGTGTAAGATACTGCAGATACTCAGGTGCCAAGCCAAAGGCAATGGAGGTGGGATTGGAAAATGGGAGAAAAATAAGGCCAAAGGATACAGCAAACAGTATTTGGGTGGCAGGCGCAGTGGCAGTGGCAGTATGGCAGCCATACGGATGCCACAAACATCCATCAGACTGTGATTTTGGGCCACAAAAGTCGAAGCTTGGCCATTAATATTGCCAAAGCGTTGTAAAGTTTTTCTTTCAATTTTCTGGCAACGCTGTTTACTTGCGTGATCTAATGAAATTTTTATCACCAATACACAAACGAGAGTAAGAGAGAGAGAGAGAGAGAGAGAGAGAGAGATAGATATAGAAGCGAAAAGCGAAATACGCAAAACGAAAGACGGAAGACGGAAGAGAGACTGTGTCTAGGCGTTTGCCATAAAATTTATGGCTAGCCATAAAGCGTGGGCGGTCTGCAGCAATTGCAGGTGGCAGCAAAGTGTGGTGGCGGAATGTTGTAGACTAGTTGGCTCTGTGTGTTACTTCTCTGTACGCTGCTGGCTAGTGGCAGGTGGCTGGTGGCTGGTGGCAAGTTGGCCCAGTTAGCTAAATTTTGTTGTTGCGGTTTTGGATGCTTGGGTCAGCTTGTAATGTGCCGCTTGTGGTATGATTTGCATGCGTTTTACACTTTGCCGATACATCTCTTGCTCTTGCTCTGTCTCTTTGTTTTGTCTTTATCTCTCACTCTCTCTCTCTCTCTGTCTCTCTCTTTCTTTCATTCTTTGTATGTCGCTTTTGTCTTGTTGCCTGGGTGGCCCAATGGCTGCTGCGTTAATCCCCATGCAGCATATTCCAGTGCCGCAAAAAGACATTCTGTGGCAAGTCGTTGTGTATGCAGCTCCCTCTGTCTGTTTGTATGTGTGTATGTGTGTGTGTGTGTGTGTGTGTGTGGTATGTGCTTAAGTAAACAGAAACTTCCTGTGCCGAAAACTTTGACTGAGGTAAAAGAGAGGTGAAATTTATGAACACTTTTGACATGTCCAAACAACGTTGAGATGACTGCAAAAGACTGCAAAAGCAAGACAGACACATAACTAGAGAGGGACAGAGACAGAGAGAGCGAGTGAGTGCGAAAGTGAGTGCGAGTGAGCGAAAAGAATAAAGAACAGGCAGAAGGTAGCGAGGGTAGCAAGCCCAACACCTCGGGGCAGTGTCCAATACAAACAAACAAAAAAACATACTACAAATACAAATACAAACATACACAGACACACACATACACATATATATATGCATATACATGCATAGATGTATTTTTCAATAGTACCCCGGGGATGGCGTAATTTATGACTCTGACCGACTGAGAGCAGCCGTCGATGTCTTGCATTGACTTTTCTGTTTTTTTTTTTTTGTTTTTGGCTGGCAGCTGTTGAGCTACTACTGCTCTGCACAGTGCCCAATGCCCAATACAGTAGTGTAGTGTGTACCCAATGCCCAATACCCAATGCCCAATACAAAGTGCCCGTTAGCCATTGCCGCCCCGTTTCCCTCATTGTCCATTGCTTGGTCCCAGCGGCAGTTTTCAGCTCTACAACAAAGTGTAAAACAGATTAGCATGGTGTGCTCGTGTAAGTCTGTGTGTGTGTGTGTGTGTGAGAGTGTCTGTTGTGGCGTGTGTAGGCGTTGCCACTGAAGTGGCATCTCCATCTCCAACTAAAAGTCCAACATCAGCTTTAGCTACACCTCAAACCTTCCACTGTTTGTTGAAAAGTTTTCGGCTTTTTGTTTATAGCTACGTTTTTTTTTTTTTTTTTTTGTTGGATGTTCAACGCTTTTTTGGGGTCAAAAAATATATATGTAAGTGTATATGCATATATATATATTTGTATATATATATATATATTTGGGACTTCTTGTTGTTGTTGCTTTTGTTTTTTTTTTTTATATATATTTTTTTTTTGGGTGTTTGCGTTGAAAAGTAGTTAAGGGTTTATCATCTTGTAAACGTGACGATGCAAAAACTTTTTTAAGAGGACCACACACACACACACATATACAGAGAGATAGAGAGAGAAGGAGAGGGATAAAGAGAGAGAGCGAGAGAGAGAGAGCTTGAGCTGCTGTCAATGTGTGTTATGTTGTGGTTCCACTTCTCGACTTCCACTGTAATTGCTGGGAGCTATTAAAAAAAAAAAAAAAGAGTCAAAAACTGTTGAGATCCATGTGTAATTAACAGCTTAACACTCTTAGATAATTAAGTGTTATTTAACTGATCTAACTGCTTAATGCCCAATGCTTAATAGTGATAGATGACCATTTTTTTAAAATACTTTTTGGCTTTAAATTAATTTTCAATTTTTATCGGATAACTATTGATATGAATTGTAGAATTGCATAAGAAATCAATTGAGCAGCATAATAGGAATAATTTGGAGGGTTTATGTTGTAATACTTGAAGTAATTAGTTTATCGGAACTTAACTTGAAATACTTATGATGATATATGCAATGCAGGATTGCACAATAGGAAGACTCCATGGGAAATATATCTGTACAAATTTAATTTTCTTAGCAGTGTAAATATATTTCTATAGAAATTCTTTTAGTTATAGTCAAGTTATCTCCAAAATATATACTCTCTCTCTCACTCTCCCTTGACTATAATTTCATGCATCTTACATTTTATTTTTCATCTCCAAATACAAATTCGGTTTTCTTAGCAGTGAAAATATATTTCTATATAAATCTGCATATTTCATTCACTTCTATTTGAAATTTCTCCAAAATATATACTCTCTGTCAACTATAATATCATACAGCTTATATCCTATTTTTCATCTCCAATTTTCCAAAATCTAAACTTAGCTTTTACACTACAATTTTCCAAGCTAAATCTATTCAGACTTTTTATTTCTATATATTTTATCTGTCAGATATGTTTATATACCATCAATTATTTCTATTACCAGACATACGTATAATATAAATACATCTTATATTTCATCTCAAAGTTCCCAAAAATTTCATCCCAACATCTACACTTACTGCCAACACTATATCATTCATAGCTGCATATTCATAATCATAATCAATTTCATTCAACTTGACAATCTTACTACATTTATCCCATTCACACTCTTGAGTGCGATCTCTGCTTTAAGCCATAATTAAGCGCTCTTTAAAAAACATATTCACATAAATTTTCAACACTTGGCATCGCTCTTTCTCCTGCCCCCAAAAAAAACTGTGAGCTGTGAGCTCTGTGCTGTTGGTGAATGTTGTGAGTAAACAAAATATGCTCTGTTCATGGTTTTAGTCAATTCGTTTCATTGCGAATGCGATTCGTTCTGGGTTGTACGCTCAATGAATACACTCGACTCCGGCTACTCGACATTCATTTGCCGCCGTGCATTAGTCGCGGCTATTATCGTGTCTCTCTCTCTCTCTATCTCTCACACTCTCTCGAACTCTCTGCCTGTGCGCTTTATTATCAATTCTCATCTTTTGTGGAGACCATGAAATGTGTATGCGAATGCCACTGAATGAGTATGAATATATATATATGAGTGTGAGTGTATGAGTGTGCCAGTGTTTTATATATACAATATTTCTATTTGGACAGCCTAATAGCGTTGAGTGGTTCTTTGAGCCGGGTGTGAGCATATTAGCAACATTATCATTAACATATTTAAATGTAGCCAGGGAAAAAAATAAATGAATTTTTCTCTTCTCTTCTCTTTTTTTTTATATTTTATTCACTTCGACAGCATCGAGCATCGAGCATTGAGTGAGAATTTATTTATAAAGATATTTATATTTATAATGATGCTAAAATGTGTATCAGTATTTTATTTAGCATGTACTTAAATCTGAATTATAGCTAATATAATGCTTAGTCTGCCTGTCTGTGTGTTTGTCTGTGTGTTTGTCTCTTTGTAGCAGACTAAGCGCCTAATTGAACTTAAAATAAGCCGACGAGTAATCAAGCTGCGGCATTACTTGTTGCCACATAATTTAACTGCAACTTCAATTGCAACTTTAACTTGAAATTGCAATTGCAACTCTTACAACTTCTGTGACTGTTGCTCCTGCTGCTGCTGCTGATGCTGCTGATGCTGCTACTTCACGTGCCATGTGCGCGTTTTATCACGCGTGACAGGGAAATTACCGCAGACAGAGCGGCCCCAAGGCTTCATCTATCTTTCTCGCTGTATATACATATGTCTGTCTCTGTCTCTTTGCTCAGTCAGTCAGTTAGTCAGACAGACAGTCAGCCAGTCAGTCAATCATTCAGTTTGATTGAAGGCATAAATTATGTGGCAAGCTGCACGCAATCATTGTGTCAGCGCATTGTGCCCCCAATGGGAAGAGCAACGTTTAATTCTTTGATTCAGATTGATTTCCATTTGATATTTTGATTAGCGTAAAGACAAAAAAATAAAAAATCCGAATAAGCGCATAACGAGCACAGTTGCTACTTGTCAAGCGAGACAGAGATAGAGACACAGTTTGTGATAGAGAGAGAGAGAGAGAGAGAACCAATTATGGATACAGTGAATATTGCCAAATGATGATTGTCATTTACAGTGACGTCACAACTTAACGTCGCCAAGCACTTCAATGCAAACAAATTGTAATTACAAAATCTATTATCAGCATTGCTTGAACGTGAGCTTGCCTCACAGTGTCAAGCTCCCCTTTAACAATGGGGACTCTTTGACCCACTGTTTCACTCACACTCTAACTCTCTCTCTCTCTCTCTCTGTCCCTTCAACTCTCTTCATACGATTTTGAGAAAATACTTTCACTGCGTGGGAAGCTGCAGGAGGGTTGCCAACAAAATGCGCTGCGGGCGTGTGAAATTTTCCAATAAGTTGCATTTGTAACATATAAGCATAGTTTATGTGTGAGAGACAGAGAGAGAGGGCGAGTTAGAGAGAGATAGTGCTAGAGTTTTTCCTAGCATCTCATAATTGTGGCGGAAAGTAATTAACATTTTACATAAATTTCTAGTTGAAAATGGGGCACGAAATGAGAGCAAAAACTGCCGAATAAGTTGCGGCTTCTTCTATGCATAGAACTTCAGATTCTTCATCTTGTTCTTCTTGTTGTTGTTGTTGAAGTCAAAGAAAATATGTTAAAAATAATAGAATTTCAGAGCGAGAAGCACCATGAAACTTTTTCAAATGCAATTTAAAAAGAAAATTTAACTAAATGCAAAAACTTTGAATTTACTATTTAAAATGCAGTGAAAACAATTTGTTGAACTTGCAGTGAAAGTTTTTTGTCTACAGACATTTTGTAAGTTTTTCAAAGATAATCAATATAATTGCATTTAATTTTGCTAATTTTTATGTAGCGTATTTCAAGTGTCTATATAATAAATTAGACTACTTCAAAATATTTACCTAAAAAAAAAAAAGTTTAAATTTAAAGAAATTTTTTTTTTTTTTTTTCAACATCTTCAAGTAAACTGCTGCTGCTGCTGCTGCTGCTATTGCTGCTTCTGCTTCAACATGCTGAATATATCAGTCTTTGTATATGTATATATGTTTACTCTTAATGGCATGCAACCCCTTTTTGCCACTGAACTGAGCAGAGAAATAAAAACATATCCGATTCCCACAATCAATTCGAAATCAAATGGTCGCCAAACACGCGTCGTTTCATATTTTTTTCTAGCATTTTTCTCTGTTGTTTTTTTGAACAAACAGCAATGAAAGAATTAAATACAAAATAATAAAAAATAATTTACGGGCTCATTAAGAGTCAGCGAGCAAGAGAGGAAGGGCGCCCGCTTGGAATTTGCGCGGCAATAAAAATACAAAAAAATATGCAATGGCAAACGACATCGGAATCATTGAAATCGTCGCCGACGGGCAGAAACGTAGCTCAAGGAGCAGGGCGGAGTAGTGCGGATCGGTAAGCGCAACACCCTCTCGACGGGCTGGCATATCAAATGAAGCCCTCAAATAGGCAGTAAGGTAATAGGGTGTGGCAGTGGCATTGACTATGTTGCAGGCAACAGGGGGTGGCACTGTTGCGGCGTGCTCAAGTGCTGGCGGCAGCCTCGTGCGCTGACGTCGCTTCACATTTCGCTTCCGGGCAACGTTTGTTTGCATACGCAGCAGGACGAACCATCAGCAGCAGCAGCAGTAGCAGCAATAGCAATAGCAGCAGCAGTAGCAGTAGCAGCAGTACCAGCCGCAAAAGCAGGATGATTTTGTTGGGGAGTACCAGCAGCAGCAGGCAGCAGGGATACTACGGAAGACCAGCGCTAGAGCCAGAGCCAGAGGCAGACGCAAACGGCAAAGGCAAAGGCAGAGAAGGCTACAGGGACTGTGTTTGCACAACGCATTTCTGGTCCATTAAGTAGCGCTGTTGTTGATGTTGCTGTTGTTGTTACTGTTGTTGTTGTTATTGTTGTTGGTGTAAAGGTAGCAACCCTGCCTTGCCATACCTTGCCTTGCCTGGCAGCGTTTGTCATTGTTGTGTGCGACTTTTCTCACTTTGCGTGCGTTGCATTCCTCGTTGATGTGGCAAGGGGGACATAAAGCTACTATTAGAGTGAGAAAGGGAGAAGAATGGACGGTGGAGGATGGAGGTAGATGAATGTATAAGCGAATGTATCCATGCACAAGATACAAATGCTTTGCACTGTTCAGTTCTCTCTTTAGCGCTGGCAAACACGCGTCACTTGCTTTGTTTATTTAGAAGTTTGTTGCAGCTAAGCCTCAGGTTGCAACTGCCACCGCAAACAATGCTCAGTCTCAGACTCGCACTCTCTTTCTTTTTCTCTCTTTTCCCATTGTCTTCTTCATGTTCACGCTAATCACTTGACAGTGTGTGGGAAACGTTTTTGCAACACACACACACATACAAAGACAGAGAGAAAGAGAGAGAGAGAGAGAGAGAGAAGTTAATTACAGTAAATGGCGCACATCCTGGTATATCCTTGAATAGCCGCAGCATATCCTTTAATGCGGATATTGTGCTTAAGCGACATTCCTAATGCAAATATCATGTACTTTATTATTATTATACAATGCGATGCGACTCGACGCGACGCGATGCGACGTTAGGGCATTAACATAATTGAGGCATTTTCCACAGTTTTCTTCAGTTTTGCCCAGTTTCCAGCATTGCCAACAGTATGCCTAAAAGTTCTGCTGGATTATTATCGTACATAGTAGGGCGGCCCAGTGTGGAAGCTGCTTAGCAACGTTTATGCCTCATAAATTTATGGAGATATTCAAATCGCGAACATTGTGAGCAATTTATCTTGGCGTCTTTAGCCATTTGCTTGCCACTGCCACATTGTCAAGTAGGTGTCACTCTGCTTCGAATTTTCAAAAACAATTGCTGACCATTAAAATGCCTCATAATAGACTTTATCATTCACGCTGCCTTGCTCTGCCCTGCCTCCTTTTGTCTACTAGCTAACAACAAATTTGTCAGTTTCAATTTAATTATTTTGAAAGAGCAACAAAAAGAAGCAGCACCGACAGCAGCAACAACAATAGCAACAGCAGCAAATATAAAAGCATATAAAAAGCATATTACAAAACAAGTCAATTGAAAGCATTTCAAGGGGTTTTCCTTCCCATTCCCTTTCCTCTTTTTCTCTTTGTATTTTTTGCCTTTTGCTTTCTTGGTTTCCGTTTCGTGTCTAGTGGCTACCAATCATGCCAAAAAGACAGCCCCCATCATCTATGGTAAAAAACAAAAAAAACAAAAAAAAAATAACTAAAACATAAACAATTGAAACTGATTAAATTCATTTGATAACGAGGCGCTGTCTCGGTTCTCGAGTCTCGTGTCTTGTGTTTGGGGGTTTGCCACTTGAGATATGGGACGACGCATAGTAATACTCCCCCATGGGGAGGCGTTAGCAGCACTGTGTAAGAGGTGTGGCATATATCATATATGCAATTGACTATGCATGTGTCTAAGTATGTGTGTATGTGTGTGCGTGTTGAAATATATTCAATGTTCAACATGATTTGAATATGCATAAATTGCACTAAAGTCGCGCTTACATCGAGCATGTAAATAAATATATGTAGAGCAAAATATTTGAAATATTTTTCAAATTTCTATTGTTACATAAGTGTACACAGCGATTGCACAGAGAAGTGTTTAATAATTAAATAAAAATATATTCTCCATTTAATATTCAATGTTATAAAAATATTTGTTAGTTGTAGTTGCAAAAAATATTTACAAATATTTTTATATATTTAAGCTACAAAATTATTTTTTATGAATTAAATAAAATATTAATTAAAGATATTTTTAATAAAATTTGAAGAATAAAAATATGTATTTCAATTTTAAAATAAATTTTTAACAGTGTGTAATATTTATTCAAAATATTTATAATTAAATATCATTATAATTGTTTAAATATTATATATTTATTTTTTAATTTGTTTATAATATAAAATGTAAACACTAAGCAATAAAATTGTTTATTATAAATAGCATAAAATTTCAATTTAATTTTGCACGCTGCTAATTTAAAAATAATTTTAAATTTAAAAAAATATTTATATAATATAATAATTATAATATTAAATTTAATAATTTTAAAATATCAAATTATTAAAAATATTAATTTTAATATATTTATTTTAAGTCAATATTATAATAATTTTTCTCGTTATTATTATAATATTTAAAAAAATTTCTAAACAATTTTCATATTATTTTTATCATATTTTTCAAGCTTCTAAAAACTTTCCCTTAAAAATTAAACTCAAAAAATATTTCTAAATAATTTTCATATTATTTTTATCATATTTTTCAAGATCCTAAAAAAACTTTCCCTTATAAATTTAACTCAAAAAAAAATATTTCTAAATTGTCAGCAAGCTTTTTTTTATTGCATTTTACGCATTTCCTTTATAGTTAATTTTGTTGTAACACATTTGACAAATGTTTAATAGCTTGATTTAAGAGTTAGATCAACAATTGGATGAATATATAGTATGTAGTATAATTATTGTGATTGAGGTATATAACGAAGTGTTGAACACACAATTGTTGTTGTTTATGCAACCGCGTGGCATACACTCGTTTTAATGCGTATGTTTGTCACAAGCAACAATGACAACAACAATAATAAAAGCGATAATAATAACAACAACAATGACATCCGCAAAGCATTTAGAGATTTAATTAAGCGCAAGTTGAGCGTCAATTGTTGTTACTGATGCATGCAAATGCACACTCATAGAGAGAGAAGGAGAGAGAGAGAGGGAGAGAGAGAGAGGGAGAGATATGCATATCTGTATTGCTTTCTATATGCATATATATAGATATATGGGAAGAGTAGGTGTTTTAGCTGGAGTTGGGCGTGGCTATCAATCCATGACCGTTAGCTGTTAGCTGTTAGCTGCTGGCTGTTGACTGTTTGGCTGTTGCTGAAGTGTAAACTGTTTACGCAATGAAGGGCCAATGACTTGCACTACATGCATAGATAAAGATACGACTGAGCACTGCTGACGAGAACGGGGGGCGAGGAGGTGCGAGTGTAACTTGTATGTTGGTAGCATTTTTGCAGTCACTGTTGCAAGAGCAACAACTGTCTGACGTTGACACGTGGCTATGTTGAACAGTTGAACAGTTGCACAGCTGGCAACTGGCAACTGGCAACTGGAAAGTGGCAAGTAGCAAGTGGCAAGTGGCAGGACAATCCTCAGACCAACCCTCGTAATTAAGCGCATTGAAATGCAACTGAGATTTCGCTGCCTGCCTGCCAGCCTGCCTGCATGTCGCCTACGCTTCTGCCTCGTCATCGTCATCGTCATCGTCATTGTCAATTCGTAACTCTCTGCAATGTCTGCTGCTCTCTTTCCCTTTGCCTGACTGTTCCTCTCTTTCTGCACATTTCTATCTATCTGTCTGTCTGTCTCTCTGTCTCTCTCATTCATTTGCCAATTACGCACTGAACTCAAGTTCTATCGCCTTCTCGTCGCAACAACCAAATGCTTGCTGTGTGCGGGGGGGTTGGGGTTGGTGCTGCAACAATATGGCAACAACATGCTGTAGAGTTGTTTATAATGTTGTCATCCTGGTGAACAACTTGGCAACAAAACACGCGCCATGCGACACGCCGCATTCGTATGCCACACAGCGGCGGCCTCTTAATGCTTACGATTTTCATTGCAATTCTGCAAGACTCATACCCCAGCCCCTTTCCCCCCCTTGACAACTCAGCCACCTTAGCCCACCGTTTGATTTTCTCTTCACTCTTCACTCTTCGCTCTTCCCTTTTTTGGTTTATTAATTTCAACGTGTCTCAACTGAAAATTCGGCACGCACATTGCGCATTTTCTCGCCAAGATTTCCACAGGGATTTTCTATTATTATCTTTTATTATTATTATAAATGTTTTTGTTGTTGCTGCTGCTGCTGTTGCTGTTGCCAATGTTGTTGCATTTTCACTAATTGAGTTCACATTACATGGCAAAATAAATATATATATAAATATATCTAATATATATATATTTATATATATGCATGTATTGGTAACATTTGCTTTGTGTATCTGCATGCTGCGTGTATTTTTAAACAAATGTTGCCATTTTATTAGCCAAACGTGAGTTGGCAACATTACAACAACAACAGAAGAAGAAGAAGTAAAATCTCGCTGCTTGGTAAATTTTCTTTCCCCCTCCTACTCTTCCTCCCCCCCCCCTTGTCTAGTTGAAAATGTCAATCGAGTGAATTGTACATTTTGTATTTGTATTTTTGAGTTGAGTTTATGAGTTTAGCAAAAGGTTTCCCTATATACATAGTACATACCATAGTCTAGAGAGTATATGCCAGCATGACTTGCACTATGTGACGCAGTGTTGATGCTAAAAAATCCCTTTAAGGATGCGTAATGAACAAAACAAGGAGTCAGCAATCCAGCTGTGATATTAACTGAGCCACAACGACAAACAGTTCGCTGTCGAGGTTGACTTCGAGGTTAACTCAACTTCGTTTTTAGCAGTACACTGAGAGAAATCTTATGAAAAACTAAAGTATCATAGAAATGAAAACTTAATCATTAAAGGTTCAAATACAAGCACAAAATACTAACAAAAAATACTTAAAACAAATACTAACAAAATATTAATAATGAAAAATACTAACAAAAAATACCAACAAAAATATACTAACAAAATATTACTAATTAAATATACTGTAAAAAATACTAACAAAATATTACTAATCAAAAATACTGTAAAAAAATACTAACAAAATATTACTAATAAAAAATACAGTAAAAAATACTAACAAAATATTACTAATAAAAAATACTAACAAAAAATACTTGTTGAAAATACTAAAAACAAATCTTGTAAAAAATACCAACAAAATGTTACTAATAAAATATAAAAATATTAAATACTAACTAGAAATACCATCAAAATAATACTAACAAAAAATACTTGTAAAAAATACTAACAAAATATTACTAATGAAAAATACTAACAAAAAATACCAACAAAAATATACTAACAAAATATTACTAATCAAAAATACTGTAAAAAATATTACTAATTAAAAATACTGTAAAAATACTAACAAAATATTACTAATAAAAATACTGTAAAAAAAATACTAGCAAAAAATACTTGTAAAAAATACTTAAAAAAATACTAAAAAAATACTAAAAAAAAATACCAACAAAAAAATACTAACAAAAAATACTTGTAAAAAATACTAACAGAATATTACTAATAAAATATATTTGTGAAAAATACTAACAAAAAATGTTTATACAATATTCTAACAAAATATTACTAATAAAAAATACAAACAAAAAATACAACCAAAAAAAAATAAGAGCATAAATATTTGTAAAAAATAACAAAATATTACTTAACGTAAAAAGAAATACAAATAAAAACAACTTGTAAAAATACTTGTATACAAACAGTAAATACTTTTAAAAAATACCAACATTAAATACTAATAAAAAATGAAACCAATATTTAATATTAGTTGATATTAAAACTTTTTAAAATTCATCAAATTATAATTGCATCAAGAGTATAAATTGTTGTACATTTTTTTAGTCCTGTTAAAAGCTATCATAATCCTTTGACGTTACGGCTTTTCAAGAAAATTTCATTAACTGCAAAATAATATCAATAACTTTTACTTTGTTTTTCATTTTCATTTTTCTTTTATTTGAGTTTTCAATAATTTTTGTGCTCTTTTTGCTTTTCATTTAATATTTTTGTTTTCTCTTTTTCTGCTATGTATTATTTTTCAGTATATTTACATATTTTGCGCTTTTACTCGTCAAATGCAAATATATATATATATATATATATGTATGAATATATATATATTCATATTTTTCATGCTCCGTTTATTTTAATACATTGATGATTTCTTTATTTTTTTTTATTTTTCTATATTATTTCTTTGTTAAGTTTTTCTATTTATAATTTTAACACCTGCAGAATATATATAGTAATTATTTTTCATATTTAATGTATATTCTCTATTTTATATTTAAACAGTTTTTATGCCTAATATATATATATATATATATAAATATGATCTAGCAAATTTTTGTTTGCAATATAAACTTAAAGTGTGAGTTGATGGCAACGCTTAGCGGTTTTTCATTACGAGTGAAAAGCCATTAACGATACATTTAGCTGCCTTCTATACATATCCATACTATGCTATACTATACAGACATATCCATATCCATATCGTGTATTTTGTTAACGAGCTGCGTCAGTCCCTGACATGGTTTATATACATATATATATCTATGTATGTATGTGTGTGTGTGTGTATATATAATATTCTGGACGTTGCATTGCAATTTGTAGCCGAAGCATCATCCTTTTGGCCCACTTCATACATATATATGTACATATCTAGCTATAGATATATATACATATGTATATCTGATCTCACTCTTTCCCTACAATTTTTCCAGTAGAATAACCTAACGAGCTGCAAATGCCATAGCGTTGCAGCAAAGTTGTCTCTGCTCTTCGACAATTTTTTTTTTCATTTATTTTTTCATTTTTTTTTTTTTTGTGTGGTCTGACAATTTAATTGATGTACACGCATGCATACAAAGCCATACACACACATACACACATACACATATATACATTTGTCTGTTATATAGAGTCAAGCTTTTGAACAAACCGCTAAAAAATGACACCTACTACTACAACGGCAGTGAAGAGTGCTGCCCGAAAAAGGTAACCAAAAGTAGGTCAGGCATACAACCTGCTGTCAACGCTATATACTATATATAATTGGAGAGGGTAGCCTCCTCTCAATGCTCAGGTCTCAGCGCTCAACTCTTACCTTTGTAGCCCCTCATCATACTCATTCCCTTAGACTCAATCACTCATCATACATTGCAATTGCAGCGCAAATTGGTAGAGTCATCGCAATACATACAATGCAACAATGCAACGGTGCAACAATGCAACAATGCAACAATATACAACGAAAAGCCAAAGTTTACCTTAGTGGCAGTGAAGTGAATCGATTAATGGCTTTAAATTTGATATTGTTTGACATGCGGCTGACATAACTAATAAATTTCTATACAATGAATTTTGTTAGCCATATTCGGCGATGTGATGGATCACCCTGTGCCTAGACAGTAAATTGCCAACTGCTAACTGAGCAGCAACATCATGCAGCACTGTGCAGCACACAATGCACCACTCACTGCTCACTGATTGATTGTCCGGCGCTCCGATAAGCCGAGGTGCCACATCACACACTCGACAAAAAAAAAAAAAAAAAAAAAAAAACTAGAGAGAGAGAAACATGAATTACGACGAATAGTTGGGCAGATAAGCGCCTGATTAGCAGTCGCATTTTGTCCAAATATTTACACAGTTATTCATAGTTGACGCGATTTGAAACCCTATCATAGCGCTACAGGCAGTCAACGCTGCAGGCAACATAATATACGCTACGCTACAGGCAACTACTGCCACTTGGACTATGCTACAAATGTTGCCCTGTTTCTGCTCTGCTCTATGCTGCACTCCCTGTGCCCATCAATCACTTGGCCTGTTTGCACAGGCAACCGTCGAGTGTTGTAAATTTTACAACATAATTTCTGATAATTTTTTCCTATCTCTCACATTGGAGCACACGCATACACACACACACACACACACATATATATAGTACGCACAGATACTGCTGCCACAGTGGCAAGTACTTTGCATGTGTTTTATGATATTCAACATAGATTTATTTTTTTATACTATAGTCAACCTCTGTCATTTTTCCCCCCCGTTGCTGCTCTTCCTCTCTCTTCTCTCTCACAACTTGCATCTGTCTAAGGAAAAGCAAAGGGTTTTATATTCTACAGTTTTTTGGCAGCACATCGTAAAACACTTTGGTTTTTATAGCTTGAACTTCTTTATATGGCATATCATCTATTGTTGTTGTTGTCGTTTTTGTTGTTGTTCTTGTTGAGTTTTTCATAAGATAAATGCCTAAAGAAAATATTATAGTCTACTCGCATGTAATATACTATATGTGTATATATATATATATTTTATGCCTGTTGATTTATTAAAGTCGCCTGAGCATAATAAAATTCAAATTGAACGCAAATTAGGCCAAATAAATAAAGTAATAAAAATTTATGACAATAATTTTATATCGATGAAAAAAAAAAAAAATCTATACTAAATTAAACTTAAAAACTCTTAGGAAATATTATAAAAATAAAAAATAAGAAATATAATTTAAAAAATAAATAAAAAAAATAAAAAAATATAAACTGAAATTTCTTGATATTTTTTCTTCTTCGAAAATTTTAAAAATCCAATTATTTAATTTAAAATGAGTAAAAAAAATAATAAAATCCCAATTAATTTAACTACTTTAGTTTTATCAAAATTTATAGTCACAAATTTTTATTTCGAAAAATAATAAATAATAGGAAAAAATACATTAAATATTATTTAATAGACATTTATATGAAAATTTACTTATTTTCTGCATAAGAAATTGCGAAAACTTTTAAGAGCAATAAAAAAATATATATACATATACATATACAAATACATTTATCTTGCATTTTTATGGCTTGGCTATAAATATACAGTGTCTGGAAGTTAAAACCAACAGAGCTTAATCTGCACTCGATTTTTCCATAGGAACCTTGAAGTGTCACCTATGTATGTATGGTACTACGCATTACCCAAGAGATCATTGTACAAAACTGGAATCATACTTTATCCACATTTAATGCTCTTGTCATCAAACTGTTCGATAAAAGTCAAGAGATACAAATATCAGGCACGAGCAAAAGTCTTTATCTCCCATTTTTTTTTTTCATGCATTGCTACCAAAAATCAAGAAACAAAATTGTTAGCCCTTGGAGAATTAAATCCAAAACATATTCATACACTTATGTTGTTGTTGTTGTTGTTATTTGTTGTTTGTTTGTTTGTTTTATTCGTTCTCAATCTATTTTTAATATCTACTTAATACACACGTGTATGTCCTTGAGTACAGATACATATACTGACTATTTGAGATACAATTAAATCTAATATTGTTTACATTGGAAATCAAATTTGATTTTTCTTTTAATCTGCATAAACAAGAGCAAAAACAGCAGCAGCAGCAGTAGAAAAAAAAAGTCTTAATGATGGCAGCTAATTGATATTGATTCATTATTCAAATTAAACGCGTAGGTCTAGCAAAGTGGCAGCAATAGTAGTAGGGTGGCGCAACTTACCGATAAGCCTGAGCACTTCGTGCAAATTGAGAAATATATTTAAATGCGTCTGTCCGCTGCTCAAGAGCGCCAGAAATAATCCGATTGTGAAGATGCCTCTAAAGTTCTTCTCCATTTTAGCTAACTAACACTTGTTTCAGTTTAATGTTTCAATTATTTTAATAATTATTCGATATAATTGTTTTTCAATTTTTTTATTTTTGTTGTTGTTGTTTTTCAGTATTCACACGCAAAATAAATTCAATTTACATTTAATTTGCACACTTCTTTTTTTTATTCTTTTTATAAATATATTTATTTTATTTTATTTTTTGTTTTAATGAAATTACGCGCGCATTTTACGTTTAATTATTTCACAGTGCATTTGGCACTTTGCCTTTGCCTCAAACTCGAACTCGGACTCCGACTCAGACTCAGACTCGAGATGGGGGCTCAGACGCGCATTATCCAATTGGAAATATTATTGTATTGCGCTGCACTAAGTGTAAAGTAATTCTATAGCTGAGTAGCTAGTAGCTAAAAGTTAGGAACCAACAAGGCACCAGAGAAACTGAAACTGAAATTGAAACTCAGCACCAGCAGCCGCAAAGACAAAAATTGTTTTGCCCGTTGAGCTCTTTTTTTTATGTTTGAATTTTCCGCAACGAATTTTCGTTGATGCGCGCACCGTGACGATTTTCCACAAACTGTCAACTGGATAAACAAAACAATGCTTATGCTAAAAGTATCTTTCAGATACATTTTAACAGTCTCTCTTCCTGTTACACTATACTGTTAAATTTAACAGTGCATTGCATCCGCATAGTGTCTGTGTGACTGTTGATTGTCTATGTATTTGTGTTCAAGCCTGTTCGCACAGCTGTTTTCGAATTTTCGAACAGTCTGTTAAACAACATTTAGCCTGCTGTTACATTCAAACATAAATAGTTTTAATTATTCACCAAGTGCAAGAATAATTTTGTCTTTATAATATTTTAATTTTTTTAATTAATTTTTAAATATTAATCATTACATTTTTTTTGTAATATTTTTAAATCTCCATTAATTTTAACATGTTAAATACATTACAGTGCTATGTTAACGCACTGTTATTGCAGCTGTGTAATAAATCGCGCCATCTAGCGTTATTTTTATGTACTATTATGCATTGTATAACAGTTGCTTGGCCGAAGGGGAAGTTGTACAAATTGAGGGAGTAAATTCATTTCGTACATGTTTGCTACAAGTTCCACAGCACATGAGATCAACATGTGGATGTTTATGATATTTTGTATGGATTGTATTTGTAATTTATTAAATAAATAAATACGAAATTTTAAAATAAAATTGAACATACATATTTTTTTAAATAACAAAATTGGTAACTGAACTCAACTTATTATGGTTTAGAAATTCTGTTCATTCATATTGACAGACGGACAGATAGACATATATATATTTATATGGTATAGAGACAGAAGAGAAGAAGGAGATAAACTAAAAATTAAAGATAATTAATATTTTAATGTTATTTTGTTTTAACATAAATAACATCATGATACACGGTGCATGATATGTAAATGATAAATATATCCTTGATAAAAGTAGTGATAATAATATTCATTAAGAAAGATTTAATTTTTTTTAATTATTTTCCTATTACATTAATTAATGACTTAAATAAATTAAATATTTTCTACAAAATTTATTTTGCAGCTCAACGAACATATGTTGGTCTACAGTCCAAAGCAGCAAAACATCTACACACACAAAGAGAGCAGATTGACAGGCTGAGAATCCACCACAGCAAGCTCACAGGATGTACTCAGATTTAATCTGATATAATCAAAAATTAGTTGTATCTACTACTTGTATTACCGATTGTTAAATAAAAAAAAAATTTAAAAACAAAAACAATTGTTTAATTTAAATGAATCTATTTCTTATTATTTTTTAATATTTAATAAATGTTCAATAAATATTTCAAATAAATATCGTGTAAATTTCATGCAAGCATTTTGTTGTTTTATCAATATTTATCATATAATATTTTTTTAAATACAAATTTTAATATACATTTTGGTTTTGAATTCATTTACATTAAAATTAATTTAAATTTCTGTTACTGCTGAAAAAGCAAAAAAAAAAAATCATGCCACGGCCAAAAATCAAAAAATCAATGAATTTTGAGTATGAAGTACCAGGCGAACAGAAGCCAGCAGCAGGCAGCAGCATTTGTTGATTAATACATATGTATAGCATAGTTTCCGGATGCAGTCGAAAATCATATTAATGCACGCAGCAATAATTAAAAACCACACCCTAAAAGTATGCAATATAATTCGAGTTACATGCAGTATGTTATTATGCTGCAGTCTAAAAGTATGATATACTTATTTTTAGACATGATAATTATTTAGTGCAACTACTTGCTGCTAACTTATGTTCGCCTAGTATTTCATGCTGAAAATCCATTGATTTTTAGACTTTTGAGTCTGACACGAATTGCATTTTTTTATTTACTTTGTCAGCAGTAACGGAATTTTAAATTTCTTTTAATTTTGGAAAATAAATATATTGTTGCCCATAATGGAAATTCAAATCCCTTTAAAGTTTTTCCCTTTATTGAAAATCCAATTTTTTTATTTTTTTAATAAATTATTTATTTAAAAAATTTGAGATTAGCTTAAATTAAGAAATTAAAATTAAGCATTAGAATTAAATTGAATTAGTTTGTGTATAAAAATATTTGTAAATCTTACTTAATGTTAACATAAGTTACATACTAAGTTTAGCTGCACTTTTGCAAATACAGGATGCCTTCGACTTCAACTTTGCAGGATCATTTGTGTAAATTTGTCTCCGACGTCGCATATTTTGTCTGAAATAGCAGATTTATTAGAGGTGAGAGAGAAATTTGAAATATAATTAATTTATGCAAAGTTAGAGTTGAATGACATTTTAGAGAAAGATGAGGCTTAGTATGAGGATATCGTGAAGGCAGAGATGAAGGATGAATTTAAGAAGCAGTTGGAGAATGAGTTAAAGAAGGATTTGAAGGAGGATAAAAACAATAAGAATTGGCATTGGATATGAAAGAAGAGTAAAAGGACTGGAAAAGGATGTAAAATAGGCAGAGGAATCAAGAACTACAATAGAAAATACATATTGAAATCAGTTTATAACTAGTTGAAATCAGTAGAAATTCCACTTCACACTTGAATTAACTTTTAAATACAATTTATTTTTTGACTACATAATAAACAAATTCTTGCACTTTTCACTTAACTTAGATACAGGAACTGAGGCAAATTTTGTAGAAATATAATGAATACTATGTAAGTAAATATAAATACATATCACAAGGGCAAAACAAAACATTAGCAAATACAAAAAAAAACAATTATAATAATAAAAAAAATAATGAAATAATAATAACAAAGGATCAAAAATCATTTAAATATAATTGAAATTTGTGTCAGTTTTATGGCTTTGATAACTTAATTAACTAAATCATGGCCAGTCTCATATTATAAATACTTTTCAATTAGCCAAAATGTACGATTACATAAGACATTTAAGATTAAGATATTTGACACATACAATTAATAGTCGAACTCGTCTAAAAAAAAAAAGGAAAAACAAAACAAAAATTGAAAGTAACAAAATATTTACAAATAAATAAGAAAAAAATATTTAAATAATTAATTTTAGATAAGTTCGACTGTACATAGCCACAGATTTCAGTTGGGATATAATATTATTTATGTTTAACTAATTTAAACTAGTCTTTAACTGTTAATAGCTCCATGGAACTTAACGTCGTTTCAATTAGCAAATTGTAGTCTAATTCATTGAGACTCGCTTTGGCTGTTAGCAAATCCAGAAATGAATTTAATGGCGATAAAGTTTCTGCAGTAAGATCTACAAGATAAAAGAGAGAAAAATGATTAAATTTTAGCTGCGATTTAATTGCAAGCAAAACATAGCACGGAAGACACAATCAACAGTTGACAATTGATTGACACACACACACACACAGAAAAAGAGAGAGAGAAAGACAGTGAAGCTTACCAACTAAATTAAAGATGATGTTGAGGTAAAGAAAAATTTACCAAATTGCGGAACGCTGAGCAAATGCATAGCGTAAAATGCTTAACACTGCTGTGGTCAAAATTATAAGCAAAAAAACCAAAATCAATGAATTACAAACGACTGTTGTCGGCTTGCCCAATGCTATAAACCGATAAACCGATAAATGATAATGATGATGATATTTATGATAATGATGATTTATATACGACTTTGCCTGCACTTACCACTTCTTGCCTGCATGCGTGACTGTGAGACACCAACAGAGCCACGTCGCTGTGGCGGCTCTTGTTGCTGCCCCGACAATATGTTGGCAGCATGCTCACGTCCACGTATCATTAGACTATCCGGATGATGCCAGCACTTTAACAGGCGCTGTGCACGTTGCTTGGGCAATGCTGAGAGCATCGATAATTTACGCTCAGTGCCCTGTGGTGAATCCTCAATGTCTGCAAATGATAAAATAAAAAATTATTAAATATTAGTCTTCAAATGCAAAGTGAGAGTAACAAACCGTAGACAATGCTTTTCATAACATCAACTTGCAGCTCAAAGACATGATTCTCCACATACTGCAGAAACATGTCATAGTCAAGAGCACGATAGCCAAGATATGTAAAGAACGAAGAGAAGCCTTCAGGCAAGGGAAATGCAATTGATTCCACAGCCAAACAATAACGTTCAAGTATTAGAAATAGTGAATGCTGCTGATTATTAGACATCTGATCACTGTAAGCATAAAAAAAATTTGAATTCAAAATTTTTTTAAGTATTACACAAAACTTACATTAGCTGAAAGCCACGTAAAGTCTCTAGACGTGCATCCAGCCCAGCAGCACGACAGACAAGTGAACAAAGCGCACGCGATAGTTCCAGCTGTGCCGAAACAAACTGTGAGGCAACCGCATGTACATGTGCTGGCGCCTGTGAGCGCTCAAAGAATGTCTCCTTCAGCCAACGGAAACCAGAATTGGGTTTCGATGTATGTTTAACCAGATGCACGCTTAGCTCACGCAGATACTAAAAAGTAAATATAAGAATTAATAACTTGCATAGAGAAGAATAACTGCAACTTACCACAGAGATGACATGCTCCTGTTTGCTAGCTGTGCAGCCTTCCAGCTCAATAAATGGCAACACTTCGTTGCTAAAGGGAAAAGCGCTGCCACTGCTATAATCACCAAAACCGCCACTGCCCATCGTATCCGGTGACATCGGTGTAGTGCAACGTGACAAAGCCTCCGGCTGATAACAGGCCAAACTAAAGATTAGTTTCTCTGTCACCTGTTCAGCAGCAAAACGTGGCTGTTCCTGCTTCGCCGTCTCATTGAGCAGCTCCCAGAGACGTGTCCAAATATCGGTACGATATGGTGACAATCGCTGCTGTGGTGATAATAGCATCATGCTTGTATTATGCAATGCCTCATGCGAGAGTCCAACACTAATGTCTGCCACACGTGCCTGAATAGGACGTGTGGCAATTGCCGTTGTCAATGGCAATAGGCGCATCAATGACTTTGCATCCTCGGGCAAACCACGTGCCGCTGCAGCATAGCTACCAGCAATCAAAGCTTCCTTTAACAATGCTACCGTATCCAATGACAGCGGTCGTTCCAGTATTGTGCTAAGCAGCTCAGCGAGCACATCCATATCCGAGGAATGTATGAGGAAATAATGTATAATGCTGATGCGATTATCCAGCGATGTATCATTGCGAAAGGCATCAATAAGATGCGCCTTGGGCACACTAAGTGATACTACATCCAAGGTGACTGCATCATAGGCCAATGCGCCCCATTTACGTAAAGGTATTAGATGTGTAACATCGGGACAGCGATGATTAACAGCGGGACAGACAATGTGACAGCAAGGTTCATGCTGTAGTCCCACATCGAGTAGATGCACAAAGAAGGCGGATGAGACTAACAGATGATGTGCACCTTGTAGTGCAAATGTAGGACGCAAGAGGCGTGCTTTTTGCCATGGCACACCGGGCATGACGCAGTGCACCACACAACCGTGATGCAGTAACGATACGGAATAAGCAAAATGCACATCCTGCTGTTGCTGCTGCTGCTGCGACTTGTTGCTTGTTTCTTGCGACTGTTGCTGCTGTTGCATGGGTTGATATAGATAATAGTGGCAGACAAAGAACATGCCAGAGCTGTCTGTGAGTATAATAAGATTCAGCGAACTGTCATGCACGCGTAGCGGTACTGCATCATCATCATAGCTGGGAGATTCATCGCCAGCACTTTGTGGCAGCTTGGGCAAATTCAATGGAATGTTGAGCTGACGCGGGAAAAGGTACAAAATTAGAAAAGTCATAAGATAATCTTTGAGTAAACTTACGACTGTTTCCGTTGGTTGCTTTTCATTAAATTGAAATGCCGTCAATGTGGGGCTGAGCACGGGCGCTGCCTGCTCGCCGCTCTGCTCACGTTCGTCAAGCAGACTTAGACTAACAGCCTTTGGTTTGAGATGTATGTAATACAATGCTTGACACTCTGAATCCCATTGTGCCCAGCTAAAGTTTCTGGCCAATGTCTCATGTGTCAAGATGCTTGTATCCAAATGCCAGGCGCTACCTTCAGCGCTGCCCGTTTGTGTTGTTGTCGAACTCTGTTTGACTGTGCAGCTATACTGCTTGATAGCTATAAGCACCATTATATGAATAACAAATAAAACAACAACATGAAGAACTACTTACAATCCTCATGTGTGAGCACCAATAATTTATCCTGCCAGCAGGTTCGCGTGGCGCTCTCCACACGCCACAGAAACTGTGTCATTATCTGTCGTGGCGATGGCTCTTCATTAAGAGGCGTGGCAGTGCCGCCTTCACTGCTACGTACCTCTACAATATATGCCTTATAATGCTTCTGATTATCCTTTATCACATAAGACAAAAGCGTCAAACTGCTATTGATGCTCGCTTGAATAATTTCCAAGCATCCTGGCAAAGTCCAGAGTACACGCAATTGTTTTTTTGTTGCATGAAAGTGACCAATGCATGTCTCACGCTTCTCACACTCATCTATCTCTTTCTCAAATATCCATGAGGTCAATAATGAACCATCCTGCTCCTGGCCCAAGATTCGCCATTCGTTTGCCTTCTCTGCATGGGGAAAAACTAGAGTTCAACAGATAATGCTCCGTGTGCCGCTGTTTCTACTTACCTTTGTAGCCTTGTGTGGCGAGCAGACCACAGAAATTGGCTGCCAAGTTTTCTTGGCGCAACATATTGATTTTAATTTAAATATATAGGAATTTAATTTTACAGTCTTAACATTGCGCAGCACTTGAGAAATCAATAAACATAGATGAGTTGGCAACGCGTGAACAGCTGTGCGCAATGTTGCCGGATGGTTGCTTTTCTTATTAGATTTTAGCGTATGATTTTGCCAAGCTTAAGAAAAATTTCTTGGCCATTGCAAAGCTTTGCTTGCTGATTTAATAGAAAAATTAATTTTATAAAATTAGATTTACATTTATTATATTTAAATTATATATTTATTAACATTTCCGTTAGTTGCATTAAATTATTATATTGAATGGCAACGCTCTGCTTCTAAGGCGCCTAGCACCGTTATGTGATCTGCTTGAAAAACGATCAGAAAGAACAAAAAAAATGCCAAGTGAAATAATTACACTGCAATTGGGCCAATGTGGCAATCAAAGTAAGTTAAGAACATTTATTTAAATATATTTATCTTAATATATTATGAAATTAGTTGGCTTTGAGTTCTGGAAGCGCCTTTGCCTGGAGCATGGCATTTCAGCTGATGGCGTCCTTGAAGATTTTGCAACCGACGGGCATGATCGCAAAGATGTTTTTTTCTATCAAGCTGATGACAATCATTATATACCACGCGCCGTGCTTATCGATCTTGAGCCACGCGTCATACACAACATAATGACTTCACCATATTCCAAGGTATAAAGCAATTTGATCGCCAAGCTGCATTTAATATTATTTATAAATTAACATTTTTTTTTTTAGCTTTACAATCCTGAAAATGTATATTTGTCTAAACATGGCGGCGGTGCCGGCAACAATTGGGCCTCGGGATTTGCTCAAGGCGAAAAGGTGCAGGAAGAAGTCTTTGATATACTCGATCGCGAAGCTGAGGGTAGCGATTCCCTTGAGGGCTTTGTACTTTGTCATTCAATTGCTGGCGGCACAGGTTCGGGCATGGGATCGTATGTGCTTGAACGTTTATCCGATCGTTTCCCGAAAAAACTAATACAAACATATAGCGTATTTCCCAATCAAGATGAGATCAGTGATGTTGTAGTTCAACCCTACAATTCTATTCTTACATTAAAGCGACTCACGAAATGTGCCGATAGTGTTGTTGTACTTGATAATACAGCATTGAATCGTATTGCCACTGAACGTCTTCATATACAGACACCAACATTTACACAGATCAACAATTTAGTATCGACCATTATGAGTGTTAGCACGATCACATTACGTTATCCTTCATATATGAACAATAATTTAATTGGATTAACAGCACCATTGATTCCTACGCCACAATTGCATTTTCTAATGACAGGATATACTCCTTTAATTACTGATCATGAGGTAAAATTGTATATGAAAACTAAAAACTATTTCTAATATCAATTTCCATTTGCAGAATAAGATAAATGTGCGCAAGACAACAGTTTTGGATGTTATGCGTCGTCTGTTGCAGCCAAAAAATATGATGGTCTCATCAACACCAGATAAACATCATTGTTATATATCTATATTGAATATAATACAGGGTGAGGTGGATCCAACACAAGTGCATAAATCACTGCAGCGTATACGTGAACGTAAGCTAGCACAATTTATACCATGGGGTCCGGCTAGCATACAGGTGGCATTATCTCGCAGTTCTCCATACGTACAGACAGCACATAAGGTATCTGGTCTAATGATGGCCAATAATACGGGAATTAGTGCACTCTTTAATCGTGCTCTGGCCCAATATGATAAATTAAAGAAACGTAATGCATTTCTGGATCAATTTCGACGTGAAGCTATGTTTCAGGATGATTTAAATGAATTAGATTTAGCGCGAGATACTGTTGACTGTCTAGTGCAGGAATATGAGGCGGCCACACAAATTAATTATAGGAATTGGAGTCCAACAGAAAATGGAATGAATATGAAAAACAAATTGGAAGCTTAAAGAAATCGTACAAAATCAACAAATTTAGATATTTGCTATACATAATATATAGATAAGCATTATATAAGATGCAGCCTGAAGCGAGCATGTCCTTGAAACTGCTATCATACTATTGATCTATTTATATTGCCTGCACCCGAAAATTGTTTTTATAAATTACGGGCTTTTCTATAGCTTTTAATAAGCATTAAAAATAATGAATGATAATGATAATGAAATTAAAATCGAAATCAAATATAATGAAAAATATGCAAACTTATTTTTTATCTCTCGGCAAAATATTAAAATGCAAATTATAATAAAGAAAAAAAAGTAAAATAAAATAGATATATTTATATATTTCAATGGACAACATAAAATTGTATGCAGCTTCCCTAGGAATTACGGGTTTTTCTATAGCTTTTAATAAGCATTAAAAATAATGAATGATAATGATAATGAAATTAAAATTAAAATCGAAATCAAATATAATGAAAAATATGCAAACTTATTTTTTATCTCTCGGCGTTACAAATTTCTTATATATAGAAATTTTCCATTAAGTTGATTGAAATATTATTTAAATAATGTTTGATGCATATAAAGAAAGCTAATATATTTTTACCTAATTTTTTGATTATAAAACTTTTAAATATTTATATTCATTTTTTTTAGTGTTAAAGTAGGCTTTGAAATTAAAAAAAATATTTTTCAGGCAGACCTTAGGGAATGTCGTAGTAAAAATTATTCATTCATTGTCTCGGATTTGTGTAGTAAACAAAATAAAAATTTCACATTATTATTTTGTGTTTTATTTTTCCGATATTCAATCAGTTTAATAAATTTTTTATATTTTTGGTTTTAAAATAAAACTAGAAATATATTTCTTTGAGTTTTGAAACGGTAAATAAAACTTGTATTAATCGTAAGTATTACTACTTGTACTTGAAATTTTTAGTGTATTAAATATTTTAAAATTTTCTAATATTTTTTTAAAGAATATGTGCTGTGGTGCGGCTCCTTGTTGCCCAGCCTGTGGACCACCATGTGGATCCTGCTGTAAGCCTTGCTGCGTCGAGATTTGTTTTTCGCCTTGCACTCCTGCTTATTTGCAGTGCTCTTATTTTTGTGGCTGTTAAATGCGGACTCGACATGAATGTTTTCGCAATTTACCGGAAGTTTCAAAACAATTAAACGCGTTTTAATAATAAGCATGTGACCAAATTTAAAATCTCAAAATAATAATGTGATGCCAAAAAAAAAATAATTCTTTTATTCATGTTCACTGCTTGCCTTGTCGCGAAGCAGTGCATTGTTTCAAGCAGTTGACCTGCACACGTCGCACTGCTTTCGGCAGTTCAATTCAGCACATTGCACTGCTTCTTTTTATAGGGGAATGACACCTTCAATTTCATTTGAAATCCTTTAGATTTGTAATATATTTTGCTCATTTATTTAACGCCCAATTTATTGCTACATATTTTACAAATATTCGGTTATTTAACATAAAAAAAAAATGTATAACTGAATGCTGCTTAATTTTTGATCATTATAATGAATTTACACAGATAGTATGTATATAATATATATATATATATGTATATGCTCTATTTATGGTATGTATGTAATAATTTGATCCACTATATAAACTTTTTCTAAGCGTCAAACGAAACGATATGCATTTTCATCGTATGATATTCGCATTATTTTTTTATGTTTTTGTAACGATTTTTCATGTTTTCTCAATTTTTAAACATTTTGATAACGTGTATTTAATTTATTGCATTTAAAATGCAAGTTTTTTTTTCTTTTCCAATGTAAATACTTGTAACTTTTCATAATATCATTGTGGATAATATAATCGCAAAAATGCTGCGATATTTCTTTTTTTTGTTTTAGCAATTTTTATATGCCAATATATGGTATATAATATATGTATATATATATATATGTTTAAAAAGTGCTCATGTAAATACATATATAGAAAATTGTAAGTGTATATAGAAAACAGAAGAATAAAGAGAGAAGCAAAATATTAAAATGCAAATTATAATAAAGAAAAAAATATATATAAAGAATAGAGTATATATTCATAGAAAATCTACGAGTGTTAAATTCAAAGTTCATCAATTTCAATGGACAACATAAAATTGTATGCAGCTGCCCTAGGAACACAAGACCTTGTAATAATTGCATTATAATGTGAATAATTCACTTCATTCAGAAGACATTTGCTTAAAAATGGTCCATTTAAGAAATGAGTAAATATATATAGTATATATAATATTATACATAGAAGTCGAGTACACACTGAACTACTTTACAAATATATTTTTGTTTAACTCCAATTGAAACTATCTAAAACAATCAAAAATTTTAAGAATGTATATATTTTCTATGATAGGAAAATCTATTTCCGCCAACATTCATAATATCCTAGAAATGTGTGCAAATTTTCTACCATCAAATTATCATTTTCTTTTACAATTTTTACAAAGGTCTGGTTTTTGCATGAGATATTATAATGTGTAAATTGTATTAGTGATAACTATCTAGAATCATGATCAGCATGACATATGTTTAAGAATATGCATAGAAACAGTCAGTGCAGTAAAATATCATTCAAACCTGAATAAATAAAAGTAAAAAAAAACAAAATAAAAATTGAATTTTAAAATTAGTAAAATGCAATTGGAAAATTTGCATAATTTATTATTTATAAATATATATTATATATAGAATAATATATATAGTCAAATATATTTGATTTGCATTGATTTCATTTAATATTTATTAGAATTATATTTTCTGAATTAACTTGAAGTTTATTTTCGTTAAGTTATTATTATGATTATTATAATTTAAGTATAATACAGTTTGTACAAATTTAAAATTAAATTAAATTATAATAATAAAATTGACATACTATAAAAACTCAAGAAAAGATGACAGACAGACAAAAAAGAACATATTGGTCCTAAACATTGAATTTATATAGTATATAATATATTGTATATAATATATAGATTTGATATTATCATATAGTACTTATAGTGATAGTACACAATAGAAAGTAGTATGTATATATATTTATATATCAACATATATAGTAAGTATTTCAATATGGGATTGATCAACAGGTTCTCTGGAAGGCTGCATCCAAATACAGAATATGTACAGATAATATAAATCATAGATTGTTCATATATATATATAAGTAGTTCGGCTGTGCATATACTTATGCGGGATACTATAAAGTGAAAGTGCAATCGTTGTAGCTGTTATTCTTAGACTTTTTCTTTTTTCTAGAGGTGGTCTTGTGGGTATATCTTGGTAGCTTGGTCAAAAATTTGGCGTGCTGCAGTAAGAAGATTTTTCTATTCTTTTTTTTTTTTGTTTGCAGTTATATATGCAATATTTGCATATTCTATATAATTATAATTAATGCTAAGCGTCACATGCGTGCGTGTGTGTATCGTGTAATTCGTCTTATTTGTTGCTTATTGGCATAGTTAACTGTACTTTATGCGTAGCGTAACGGCAATTATCATTTATAGAAATTTCTTTACTTATGCATATTGCAACTGCATATAAACTATCGCATATACTATCGTTTAACGATAACTCATACTTGTCTTAAATAATACAAGAATCATTAAAAATAATAATGTATATGCTTAAATTGTATTTAAGATCTTGATTTAACATTAACAATAATATCGACGATAGTTTTTAAATTGCGCTTCTGCATATTAAAAACTACAGCAATATTATTGTTTAAGGTAAAATCAATAATAAGATAGATAATTATTTTTTTTTTTGAAGACTAGTATTAAGTGCTAGCTTTATACGATACTGTTATTAACGATAGTCTTTCAAAACTATCGTTTTTAATATTTTATGTAAGGCAAATTGATGCTATAGCTAAATAAACATACATATATAGTAAAAGAATCAGTAACAAAATGATATGAACGATATGCAGATATATCGCATTAACATCATAATAACGATAGTATTAACGATAGTTTTTTTTACAGTGCAGTGTCTATGCATATTACATATGTATATATATACGTATCTATATATTTAAATGTATTTTTATTCAAATGATAATCAAAATTTTATTTTTATTCTTTTGCATTAAGTAACCGGAATCTGAGAATATTTAATATATATATATATATATGCATATATATATAGATGTATATATATATGTATCTGTTGTATCTCTTGTTCATCTTTTAAACTATCTATCGCTCTGTGCTGGCTGCCCCCTCCCCACATTACACTAAGTTACGTTTTTTTCAAGTGAACCACACTTTGGACCGCCCTAGTGCCCCGCCCCCAAACTGCCCCAAATAATTGTTTATATCTATTACAGCCTACAGCTGCACTTGGAATGTTTGCGCTGGCGCCTTGGGCGGTGAGATAAATGGATTCGTGCTGTGCCTGTTGCTATTGCCAATTCCGATTCCAACTCCAACTCCGGTTCCTGCTGGCAGATCTGGTGATAATTTCTTTGCAGCTGCCACATTAGCTGCCCATTCGGCATCGAAGGGATCTGGATCGCTGGAAGAAGCAACAGCTGTCTGTGCACGTCCAACATTAGCCAAATAGCTGGGACGCTTCGGTGGTGCAGCTGGTGAGGTACTGCGCACCACTTGACCAAGCCATTGCTCGGCATTGGGCAGCTCCGTAGAGGAGGAAGAGACATCCATGCCTGTTACGGAACGTGTTGGTGAATGCAATATAGCTGGCGGTACACTTGCCACACGTGGCGTTATCTGAGCTGTGGGCGTGCCACTGCCACTGCCAGTGCTGCTGGCGGCACCATAGGATACAACCTGCTGTTGTTTCTCGGCGGCAAGTATATTTTGATTAATGCTGCGATTATTATTAAAATTAAGATCATCACCAGCTGCCAGCATTGTGTCTGTTTGTGAGAGCAACGACAGACCTTGGCTAAGCTCTTGGCATAGCTGACTAACCGTATCCGCGGCCAAGACAGCAGCCGGATCATTGCCTGACTTGGCTGGCGACACCTCGGCAATGGGTGAAACGCTGCGTAGTGGTGTGTGTAGTTGATGCTGATGCGGATTGCCGGCAGCAGCGGCCAGAAAAGCCTTTTGCCTGTCCGCATTGGACGGAAGATCGTTGACACGCAGCGACATTTGACGCTTGAATGGTGACTGACTGCCAATGGTGCTCAATCTGAATGAACTCTGACGCTCCAGCATATTGGGCGTGGCATGTGGCCTCTCGATGGCAAATGGATTGAAAGGCTTAACAGTAGCCGCTGGTGGTCCTGCTCCAATCGCTGGACCATCAACACTACGCTCATTGGCGCCAACTGTGGCAATAGCCAGACGCTCGGTCAGTGTCTGTTGACGGAATGATCCGGTACGTGTAAATGTTGAATTCTTCGTGTCAAAGGTCATTGTGACACCACATTCCTTATCACGTCGCTGCTTGCGTTCAAGACAAACGGCAAATGCGCAGCCAACAGCATGAGACAAACGCTCGCCGGAATCCTTGCATGCCAAGAATCCATGGCACATCCAGCGTCGTGTGGTGCCATCACGACAAATATAACTAAATCCACGTTCGTGATTTCGATCTGGTGCACAGAAGCTAACCTTCTCGATAGTCTGATCCACAATCAAACCTTTTGTCTCATCGTCAACAACGCGTAATCCATCGCCGCTAACATGTAGCAGGCCGCGCACCGGACGACGACGAGATTGCTGTGGAAAAAGATTGAAAATAGATAAGTAAATGATTTTGGAAAAGAATAGGAAAACTATTTTCTAAGGATAATGCGCGAAGAATTTGAATAGATGAATTTTAAAATAATGAATTATTTATTTAATGTAAACTTATTGTTAAATTCTTCTTGGAAAAGTATGAAAGATAAAGCCAAACTTATCTTCGTCAGTTCCTATGGCAGTTATATAATAAGTCAAAATTATTGCCCCATGCAAAGGGTATACAAATAAACAAAATTTTAATTAATATTTAATAATAATTATTATAAAATTATTATAAATTATTTTATACAATTTTTTTTATAATTTCTATATATTTTGTATATTTTCAATATTTTAATTTCTCTGATAGTTGAAATATTTTATCTAAATTAATTTCTTATAGAATTGAATATTTTATATAATCTTCTTTCAACTTTATTCTTTCTATGCGCATTTACCTTAGTCGCAAAGTGAATTCTACACTACTTACCCTTAGCACTTTAAGTGCCTCCTCGCAGACCTGCATGCCGCGCGACTCGAACACTTCCACACAGCCAAGATACTTGACCGAAAAGGAGCAGGTGGCCGAACGTACGGCCTCTTCGTCAGCTTGCCATTGATGCGGTTTTGAGGATTCGGGCACACGATCCTTTCGCCGACGAAATGAATCGCGAAATGAGCGACGCAATCGATCCATTTTCTTCGGTGATTTTTTACTAAATCGAAATGAAGCCGATTTCTGTTATCGAAATATTAAAAATATATAATTAATATATAGTTGAATTAAGGTGTCTGTGGGGGTAGAGGGGATTAAAAGGGAAGTAATAAACATATAGAGAGAAACAAGTGGTCGGCGGTAGAGGTAACAACCCTCATTGCAGTTGTTGTTGTTGCTGCTGCTGCTGCTGCGGCTCTTGCTGCTGTTGCTGTTGCTGTTGCAATATCGTAACCTACCCCATTTTTAACATCGCCGAATTTTCCGCGTGTGAAGCCGCGCTCCAGTGGTTCGTGCGTGTGTGACGATGAGTTTCCCATGGCTGTGGTCGCTACTTTAGCTCTCTCTTATTCTTGTTCTCGTTCTAGTTTTCGTTGTCGTTCTCTCTCTCTCTCTCAGTGTGTCTCCTTGCTTTGTTTACTATATTCCGGTTTGATTACTGGCGTGAGTAAAATACTGCCAATAACCGTTACAGCTTTAAAACTGATCAAACGAACGTTGCCAGATGTTTAAAACAGCTGCAATTACTGCTCTCTTTCTCTCTCGTTCGCTGTATCGTTCTCTCTCTCTCTTGTTGTAAATGATAGATTTCTCGTTGTTGTTATTGTTGTTGTTATTACTTATTGTTATTAATATTTTATTTTATTGATCGATTCATTGGCTTGTTGAGCGTCACAAATTTATTTGTTCATTGAATTTGAGTTATGGATTTTGATTAAATTAATTGATGTCAGTTTTCTGTCTGCCTCCTTTTTACTTCGCATGTATCGCTGTCTCATTCGATGGCCACATGTGTGATCTGCAAAGCGAGTGAATACTGTTTTTTTGTTACTGTTTCGTCGTCGTCGGCCTTATGCGTTATCTAATAACTGTTTCAACGTTTCTGATATCTGCACGCACTCCAAAACACATACACACACACATATACACACACTCTTTCATTGATTTCATGCCATGAGTCAGAGTCAGAGTCAGAGCGCTAAAAAAAATGTGCAAGTAACGCCCCCAATAGAAATGTAAATATCTATTGGAATTCAAGTTGCAGGGATTGTACTTCACAAAATCTCTAACAATACTGTCAGTACTAGACTCTGAATCTCAAGGAGAAATATATAATTAAGCGAAAAATAAAAAAATCTTATTAAAAAAATAAAAAAGAAAAATTAAAAAAATAAAAAAAAACTGATATGTACTTAAAAGTTCGCTTATCATAGCGTGCGGTTGCCTGTCTCACGTAATTGTTTGCACATTATTTAATTTTTCTTTATTTTGTTTTGTTTAGTTTTAGTTTTTTTTATTTTTATTTTTTCAAATTTATTTATTTCTCATTTTTTTTTTTTAATTTTTTTTTTTTATTTATTTATACTTAGCGAGGCTTTTGTTTTCTTTGCAATGCGGCGACATACGCTGACGTTTTTGTGACTTTATCACATGTCTCGTATTGCGGTAAACTTTTAGCGACTACAACAAATAAAATTTGCGCTGCACGTACACATGCCTATGTGTATGTGTGTGAGTGTGTATGTGTGTGTGTGTGACTGTAATTTAATTTATAAGTAATATACCTCGTTATATGCATACGTCGTATATACCCCAAACACACACACTCACACACACACAGAGACAACCGCACACACATAACAATTAATGCAAACCTTGCGAATATTGACATCAAGGCGGCGCTTCATTTGATCTGATTTTATGTTCTGAACGAGCGAAAACTATGGCTTGCAATATATTGCGGTTAACAGAGAAACGTCTGCGGGAAAGTTGGAAGAGATTCCCCCATAAAAGCATATAAAACAGCTGATAAATGGAAATGAGACTAAATTATACATAAAGTGAAGTGAACAACTGTAAAAGTTGTATGTAGGAATAATTTGAATTTCGACTGAAACTTTTATGTTTATGGTCCGATCTGCAGCAAATTTTCATAGATCGTCGATATTAGTTGAGGAGTTTTTCAAAATTCAGACACCTAGCTCGCTCTAAGCTAATACTCGCTGGGGTCAGACATGGTTTCTTTACGCTTTTTATTTTATGAGTGCCGGCTATAAAAACTAGTAAAAACTTTTGCATAATAATTCATGATATTATGTTAAATATTCCTATACTCATTTTCATTCATTCATGCAAGCAAAGTTTATGTCTACAAGTTCCTTTCTATGTTTGCCAGAAGCCAAAAATTCTTGTTACGCACAACAATAACCTGAACTTACAATAGATAAATTTGTTATCTACGACATAATATCATATTAGGCTTATCATCAAAACATATTTGTTTAGCCACTGCAGTGTTTCTTCTCCTCTTTCTTCTTCTTGTTCTTCTACTTCCACGAATTGCTGCTTTACTTTACATTTATGTACATTGCAGTTTTACACAAAAAATATATATTTACAAATAAATAGAAACTTTAACGTTGCCCATTAGCTCAGGGACGTTAATTGACCTGGCCAACAACAAGCAAACTGACGACTAACAACTGGCGACTAGTAACTGACGGCGACTGGCGACATGCGATAGGCGGGCGATAGGCGACAGATAACTGGCGACTAGTTGCTTGATCTTTTGTTTGTCTATTTGTGTCTCAATTCTTCAACTGTACTAAATCTGAGTTCAACGCCATTGCGCACAGTTGTTGTTAGAAAAACAAGCAAATAGCAACAACAACAACAGCAACAAGAAGAAGAACAACAACAGAAGAAGAAGAAGAAAAAAATAAAGTATCTTTTGGATGCGATTGCAGCTTTAAGAAGACAACACGTAAGAATATTTAAGCCGCTTTCTTCTGTTGGTGCTAACTGTAAATTGTCTTGAAAACTGGTTTCGAAAACTTTTATTTACACTGTGTAATCGTGTTGTTGTAGTCTTAGTTCTTGTTGTTGTTGTTGTTAATGTCGCCTGCACAAGGGCACTCGAGAATTTGTAGCTTTGCTTTCAAAGACTGTGACAGCGACTGCGACGGCGACTGCGACTGTGACTCTGAACTGAGACTGCGATTGTGCATGAAATGTTAACTTTGTCCATTCTATTCCCCCTTCTACTTCTATCTCTTCTTCTTCTTCTACTTGGATGCTGTTTGACTGCATTTTATATATATATTTTTTTTTTGGGTGGGAGACAAAGAACAGAGATCAAGGGAACAACAAGAACGACTTAATGTTATTTTTCTCTCTCATTTTTTTGGGGTATTTCTGGGCGTGTCGTTAAGGGTCAGTTGGCTAATCAAATTGTGGGTCGAAAAAGCTTTAAGCGTGAGATATAAGATTCGTGTGGTGCTGCACAGCTGCTCAGTCAACTGCATGCCACAGTCTCTCTGCAATGTGGGTCATGCATAATGTATTTTGTTTCGTTTCGTTTCGTGTTTTTTTTTTTCTGAAAACAAAAGATACAAAAAATACAGAGAAAAAAAAAATAAAGGTTTACAAGCATTACCAAAAATACAACAACACTCTGAGAACTTGTAAACTTATCAAGAAGTGTACAAATTGGGTCGCAACCTTTACGCATAATAAATCAAAATACAAACTGAATGTGGGATAAACATAAGAATAAGAATAAAAAAAAAAAATCAAAACACAACTTTGTAGACAATATATAAAAGTTTCGAATATTGGTTACGGTTTCGGTTGTAATCCAAATTATTTTATGTATTCGAAAACTTAAGAAGAATTTGAATATTGAAATTAGCTAAAAGAGATTAAAAACTTATGAGTTTATGGTATGTTGTGTTGTTCTAGAGAAATCTAACTATAACATTTAGTCTGGTCATTAGTCAAACGACAGGTTTATGACATCAAACGGGAAACTCCATCCAATATATAAAGAGATTTATTTATTTATCTGTTATGAATCATAGTTGGAATAATGAATAACGAATAACGAATAGGTATTCATTCACACGTTTCACTTGTGCAGAAATGAGCAATGAAAATAATGAAATACCAAAAGCCGCTATTAAGTCACGCATTAAAAAAAAAAAGACTAACAACAATAACAACAACAACAACAACAACCGCAAAAGCAGATAAAATGATATCATGAGTGACAACAATAAGGTCCAAAAAGCATAAATAGCCGACATGTTACACACACACATACACACACAAGGGGAGAGAGACATAAACACACAGATACAGGTCGGCATAGGCCAACCGGAAGGGTTCATTCAACCAATAAAGCCAAAGACACGAAACACGAGTCACGGAAAACAGGTTACATATCGACCAAAAGAGAAAAAAAAAATCAAAATACAAGTTACAAAATACCAGCAAGTAACTATATAGTAGAAATTTACTGACGTATCTTTACATATTATATAGATAGAGCAACAAACGTGCGTTGATAAAGCGCCAATGATTGTTGACTCTATAAATTTCCATATAATTTCTTAATATTTACTCTACGCGTTAATTAATCTGCCTCTCTCAATCTACCTGAAAGCTGAGTGTGCATACATATGTACATATATGTGCAAGTACTTCCCGATATTGTAAATATATACACATGGCATATATTTGTATGTTTATGTGTAAACAATGCAGCACAGCGTTATAAACTCATACTGTGAAGTTTTTTTTGGGGGGGGGCCTAAATAAATCAAATCGAATCAAAATCAAATAGAATTCAATCAATCAAAAGGCAAATCAAATAAATCAAATTGTTCGCCCTAATATTTGGATAAATAATAATTGGAAGCGTGACTGTAAACCTAGAAACTTAATTGCCTGCATTTTCCATTCATACCGTAGACTAAAATTTTACAATCAAAACTAAATTATAGTTAAACTCAGTTCTAAAATGTTACATAAAATCGATTTGATTTGATTGTTAAAGTTATGAAAATAATAGGATAATTATTGGAATCGTTAGTTTTGTAATTATATTTGGTACCCAGAGGATACAGAATTTATAATGATTTTGTGGCACCAGGAAATGTATGTAATGATCGAAAGAAGGCGTGGCACCCAACATATACGCATATACATATTATTGTGCGACATCAGCGCAGTCGATTACCTCTGTGTCTGTGCATTTAAGTCCCTGGATTTTGGAAACTATAAGATTTAAAGACTCCAAACATTGCATATTGATTCTATTAGTTATTATTGAATAAATATAGACGAACCGCAACGATTTTATTCAGATCGCATTATCAACATGAAAATCAAACACAAAAGTCGAGCACACCCCACAGTTACTTTCCAATTTGACATCAATTTCACTATGCACTTGCTAATTTGGAGAACAATAATGAACTTTAAAGACCTTCGAACTCTATTGAAATTCTTGAAATTCTTTATTTTTTATTTTATTATTATTTTTTTTACCACTTTTAAGCAGACATTTTCAGTAATTGATTCATTACATCAGAGATATATAGCATATGGTATGAAAGAGTTAAAGTTGAACATGTCTATGAAAATATATAGAAATCATATGTCGCTGATCTATAACACTTGGCAATCTATGACATAATGAAATAATGAACAACTGTAAATTAGCGTGTCACAAAATGGCAATTTGTCTACTGTTGTTGTTTTTGTTGCTGTTGTTATGGTTTTTTAGACAGCATTAAACAATTAACCCTCATGAGCAGTCACAGACACAGAGACGCAGATAACAGGCAGAGTCAGTCATTGACACTAAACTTGATGCATATACATACATATATCGATATATATATCGATATATATATATTTTATAATTGTAATACTGTAATTATATAGACACTCAGATATAATAATATGTCCAGAAATGGCAATAAATTGTTAATCATAAATTGTGGAAGTTAAATTAATAAACTTTTACATCTATGTAGCTCTCTATAACTCTTTATAACAATTATAAATATATTTTTATAAAATTTGCTGATAATAATTCGCAACAATTGTATAACAAAGAAATGAGTATAAATTGTGATTACAACCTTTTGCAAAAATCTATAATTATTTACAGGGTATTTCCCAATAGACCACATATGCTCTGTCTCGCTCTCTCTCGCGCTCTTTGTCAGTTTTTTATCATGCTACTATGACACATTGCTATTATTTGTTTTTCCATTGCATAACGGGCAATCAGCCGCGGCGCCCACAATCTGCCTGATGGATTCTGTAATTAATTTTGTTGCCCCCAAAAGGCCAACGACACTTGTTGCACATTCACAAATTGTCCACCAACCAGAACTGCGTCTGTCCAGCTGTGGTCAGTTGACCAGACTAAATACCAAATGATGATGACAATCATCGCACCAATACACATCATACATCTCATCTCATCTCATCTCAGCTCTGCTCTGATGTGGTTCGTTAAGTAATTTTACAATATATACACCTGATGTCTATTGTAAACTCAACTTCCAAGAATCGCAAAATCAAAATTAAGAATAAATATTTTTTGGTTTTTCCAACAATGTTTCATTGTCTGTTTGCATTGATAAAATGTTACAGCTTACAGAGGTATCACTGTCCTGACGATTACAATTTTAGGAAATCTGTCTGAACACCTAAGCTTATAACTGTGATTATACTTCAGTCTGCTTATGCTTGTAATCTTAGAGATTTAACGGAATCCTTATCTTAGCAAATCTATCGAGTGAATAAAAATGTCACAAAGGATATTTTACTCTTGCATTTCATGGATGCATTCAAGAATTCACACGCTTTGCTGGCCGGCCAGCAATGCCAATGGCAACAAAAGTGAAGAAACGAGAGAAGAAAAAGAAAAATAAAGGATATGGCAGTATATATTTTATGGCTTCAACGTTTTTGTCTACATCTTTCATCGGTTACTTCGACTGTGTCGGCTATACGAAGAGTACTTAATATGCAATTATAATTATGCCGCCTTGCGTTTTGTCTGCCGTTGAGTTTATCAACCACCACGAGAACCACACCAGCACTAGCAAATACCGTGTCCTTCCGTCCTCGTCCTCGTCCTTTTCTTTTTTTTATTTTTGATGAGACCAAGCTGAAGCCGTACACATACATATAAAATGAAGTAGTGCTACGGAAGGGGAGAGGGAGGTAGGTACGGAGGGAGGGTTTTTTTTGTCGTGTTATACATAGTGTTGGAATTTATTATTCTCTTTTAATATGTTCGTGGGAATTTTCATAAAAAACTGAAAATGTTAAATAAATGTCATACATACATATATGAATATAGTATGGCAATAGATGAATATATATATACATATATATATATATATATATATGTTGTTTGTCTCTGTAATATGTATATACAATAACTTAGCCGGATGTTTAGCAAAGTAATTAAGCGCGACTACATCAATTAGTTTATACAAATAACACAGAAAGTTGTATTACGAAGCAGCAATAGAAACAGAATGAGAAGGACAAGCTAAATAAAGTTGAAGCTGAGCAAAATTGAAAGCAATTTATCAAGTTGTATATATCCTCAATATATGTATGTGTGTATGGCAGCAAGGTATTAAACCTTAGTTGAACATATTTGTATTTTATTTTCTTAGAAATTTCTTTAATCAGATCAAACCTGAATAAGCCATAAAAATTTCTCACAACAAGAAACTGAGCATCTTTCTTATAATCTTTGCAGATCTTCAAAGAGAAGGGTGCGATGATGCTTAGATTCGCAAAACTTCTTTAACTCAACGTGGGATTTGCAGATGAGAATTGAGAGAAGAATCTTCGTTGCATAGACAATAATATATAAAAAAAAAATTCACACGCATCGTCGCAACGTATACGGAAAACACACCCTTAACACTAACTCAATTTGCCGACTTTAGCAGGGGGTTGAGGTGTTTAGGGGGTAGGGGGAATGGAATAAGGGACAAGCAAAGGAACAGAATGACAGAAGGTTCAAATGCCTATGCACCCAAATTCAGTTGCATTCCGGCCATAATATCAACTACTGCAATGCAGTAGTTTCTATTCTTATTGTTGTTGTTGTTGTTGCTGTTGCTGTTGCTGCTACGTAATTATTAGCTGTCAATTGGGCGTTGATCCATGGGCCAGCATGAAGTTTTACCTGGTGCTTTATGGGAACACCACACAGTGGGAATAACACGTGAGCTATGAGAAAATGAATGCTGCTGCATCTTATTGTAATGCGTGTACAATGGGTGAAAAAGCTATAGAATTGTTGAGAAATTAGTTGACCATCGGCAACAGCAGCAGCTGCTGCAGCTCAATAAATTCAATAAAAATTCTCAGGGAAATAATTGAAAGATAATTATATGCAAAATGAAAGATGTTACAAAGTTATCGGAAGCGGAAAATTTTGTAATCTTATAATATAAATTGCTAGGAAATTTATTTTATTTAATTTTTTATGCATAATTTTAAGCGATAATATTTAAATTATAAATGTAATTTAATATATGTAAAATATTGAAAACTATTTGCATATGGAAACTGGTACAGCATAAACACTAGAAACTCACATTATGTACAGGAAAAAGAAAGAAAGAAAAAACAAAGACAGCTTTATCTCTAGGCGACTTTTTACCACATCCTTTAACAGTAAAAAAAAAAAAAAAAAAAAAAAAACGTGAAGTCACTTGAGAGTGAAGCGCAGATATGCAAACGGAAGTGAAAGAAGAAGAATGAAGACGTTGAAAGAAATGGTAGATGGTAAAGGCAAAGGCAAAGACACAGGCACGGCCACAGGCACAGGCACAGGCACCGGCAAAAGGCATGTAAAATACACGTTCGTATATTCCATTCGTATAAGCATTCTCTTGGGTAATTTCTTAAGTACGTGTGCGCTCAGTATACATATGTCCTGCCTAAACACACAAGCATAGAGAAATGAGCATACGAAAACCAAACAAAAGACAAAATAATATTGCTAACGATGTTGAGTATGATTGACTTGCAGTTACTCTATCTACTTAAACTCAACTTTGTATAGCAGACAAACTGATTAGCTGAGATTAAAGATATATATTATATATATAGCTACCCTGTTAAAGGCATAGCAAGTGTACAGGGTATAAAAACAAAAGCAAAACATTTGGCTGCCATCAACATCGATCGCAGCTGTCAGTGCTTCAGATCCTGTTGCAGAACCAAGGCACGCTTCGATAATAATACTGCTGCCATATGTTTTACTGCACGTGGATGTTGAAAAACAAGACAAAAGATAAACGAGAAGAAGAAGTAGAATAAGTTGAAGATGAAGCGAAAAACTCAGATACTTTTAAACACTTCATGCCACATGTCGTTGTGTCGTCTCTAGACTCTTTCGTTGAGTTGAGTCATTTGATTTGCCTTTGGCACGTTTGCAGGTAGTCAAAAAAAGAAAACAAACCTCAAAGTATGATTCGGTCTGGTTTGTCTTTAAGGATATCTTGCAGCTGTGTCCTGTGCATCTGTTTTTTTTTCTTTACGTTTTCGTTCTCATTTTAAATGTTCGCTCCGCCCAGATACAAAGCAAGCTCCAATTAAATTTCAAGTTAAAAACATTTGGCAAATTTTTTGTTTTTAATATAAAGTTGTTTTTCTTTTTTTTCTGTTTCTCTGATTGTGAATTTCAAATTCTATACAAATGGCAAAATGATATAATGACTCAAAAAGACAGAGAGAGAAAACTTACTTAAGAAGCTATAATTTATGCATACAATTAATGCCGTGCAAGAAATTATGAATTCATATCAACCGAAAATCAGACAGAAACCACTCAGGAATTGCTTAGAAATTCATAAAGCATACCGACCAAAAAATAAAAACTTCACAGTCGTCTGTCTGTCTGTCTATCTATGTAAAGATGTCTTCCAAGTATATGTATATTGGCTATATTAATAATTGTTCCTCTGTTCTTTTCTTTTCTGCATACAAGACAGAGAATTCCACGTAATCGATAAGTGTAATCACATGCAAAAGAATTTCGAAAGTCGAAAAGCATAATGAAGAAAAATTCCTCTATAAGCCAAGTTAATATATGCTAAAAAGCCAAGAGAATAAATACAACTTTTTTTTTTATTATTTACGTAACTTTATTTGACAAAGTCCATTGAATACTGATGTTAATATGCTAAACAGTTGTCACGTCTATTAGACCCAACCACGACTACTAACACTAGATTCTCTTGTACATTTTCATAATGAGAAAATTTATTACAAAAAAGGAAATTTCAAGAAAATGCAATTGAAAATTTTGTAAAAAAAAAAAAATAAAATGGAATTTAATGTATTAAATATTTAGAAATATTTTTTTTTTCTTTTTTTACTCTGCAGCGGGTATATTAATTTTGGCAAGAAGTTTGTGATGCCCAAAGTAACATTATATATATATATATCTGTATATCGGATATAGATATTCTTGTATTTATATTGAAATCTATATAATATTTAATAATTGGTAAGTAATAAAAGTAAAGTAAAATCATTTTAAAATAAAAAAGAAATTTATATTTATTTATTATATTGAAAAAAAAAAACATAAGCCTTTTATTTATGAACTTAAGCTGTCCTACATAAATTTTATAACATTTACTAAATTAAGCCAAAATTAAATAATTCTTTTTTTGTCAGTTTAAGCGAAAAGCTAACTCGCTGAGCTTGACAAATTTGTAGAGCAGACAGTCCAAAACTATATACATATATATAGAGAAAAAGTCTGTATGAAAGTAAAGTAATCCACGTATTACGTATGCATATACTATATTCACAATATAGATATATAGATATATATATATATATATATATATATACACTATATACACACTTTTGCGCTGACATGGACAAACAGAGTTGTCGTTGAAGGCAGCAGCAACAGCAACAGCAGCAGCACAACTTTATCTGCGCATATCAAACAGAAATACTTAACTTTTAAATATTGTGTTTCTGTTCATTCTGATAAGCCGACAGCTAGATATATACATATATTCAGACAAACAGACGGACATATACAAACATTTACAACTACAACATGAGCCAGTGGCAGCACAAGAACAACACGAGTTGACAGTGAGCCAAATAAATTTAGTTATATAATGCAAAGAGCGAGAGAGAGAGAGAGAGTGAAAAAAAAGATGAGATTTTCCCTAGAGCTTCAAAGACAAAAGGCAAAGTTAGAGATAAATGTAGATATTTATTCTATGCAAATTATCGCAGTGCAAGAGAGAGATACGAGAATATAGAAGAAAGCATGGAGAACTCATTTTCCCCCATAGACTTTTCACTACACTGCGCGATGTGATTCTATTCAGCGAAGCTTGACTAAAAAAATTTAGTATTCTGCTATTCTCTGCTCTGATTGTCATTGAATTGTCATAGCAGGAACAAAGTTGGCAGTGACAAAGTTGATAGAAGAAGAGGCCGGGGGATTGGAAAATGTTAGCTATTAGATCCAAATCAATTTGATTGTGCGCGAAAGTGTGACAAAAAAAATTGTTTGTTTTTCTTCTGTTTTTTTTATTTTTTTGTTTTTTATTTTGTTGTTATTTCTATTTTTTTTTTTCTTCTTTTCTATTTTGTTTGCTTGTAATTCGATTGCGTTGTTAGCTTTTAGGCGCGTTAACAATTTGTTTACTTGGTGCAAACAAAACTACTAGCAAAACAACAGCTGTTGTCATTGTATATAGCCACTAGGCCGGCAACGGCGCCTAAAAATATGCTTACAAAAACAAAAACTGCTGACACTGCAGTGGAGAATGAGAAAGAAGTGCAAAAAAAAAAACTAATCGATATTTTGCGACCGAGTGTGTAAACAAAACCGAAAATTATATACGGAAAGAAGCCCCACTCACACTGCAGAAGTCTTCCGTAATAGAAGGAACGACAGGTGTATGTATGTATGTGTGTGTGTATGTGTATATTACACTAGGCAACAAAATTAAAATTAAATAAATTGCACAATTCACTTTTGCCAAAGTTAATACAATCAATCAATGGAATTTATTTGATGCAATAAAATTAAATTCTATTAATTTGCAAGTTGCAAATTGCCAAAAGACATTCAATCAAAACTCTAAATGAACTCAGATTCATTCAGGAAAAATGAACTCAAATCCAATTTAAACTTGAATATTTCTGTTTATAGTCTAAAAATTCATAACTGGATTTTTATCTATAAAATTTAATGTGAAATCACGAAACGAATCAATTGGCATTTGATTTGGAAAAATAAAAAACTTTTTAAAATCAATTATGCTAAGAACATTTCTATAAACATATAAATGAATACTGAATACTATATGAATACTGAATACTAAAATAAAAAATAAAAACTTAATACTATATAAAAATTTAAAATATATGAAACCTGAAAAAAGGCGCAGAAAATTATATTATTATATTATTATAAATTATATCAATACTGAATACTATATGAAAAGTGAATACTATTATGAATACTGAATAATATACAAAAACTGAGTACTATAAAAAACCCGAAAATTATATGAATGCTGACTACAATATGAAAATTGAATACTATTCATAATAATAAATACTGAAAACTACATAAATGCTGACAATTATATGAACACTGAATGAATAATGAATACTATATAAAAACAGAATACTATATAAAAACTGAATAATATGTAAAAACTGAAAATTTTATAAATGATAAATACTAAATAAAAATCCGAATACTATATGAATACTGAATAATATATCAATACTGAATACTATATAAAAACTGAATACTATATAAATACTGAAAATACTCAAATGAAGAATGAATATTATATAAAAAATGAATGCTACATTAAATACTTTATGAATACTTTCAATTTCTTTCTTTATACAAAGTTTACGCGTAAATTGAAACTTTGCAAAGACTTGTGCGTACTTAAGCTTATCCCTTTGACATTTAAAGCTAAAGCCCTTGAGCTGCGGTCTAACAACCACAAAATAAACCGTTACCATTACTGTTACATTACATACAGTACAACTTTTGCTGCTCAAGGATTAACATATACAAGAGTTGAAGAAGTTGAGAATATGAATGTAAGAATTCAAAGAAATTTGAGTGGTTTTTTTGTTTTTGTTAGTTCAAAGTCAATATTAATGCCATCATCAAATGAATATTTTGAATATTCGCATAGAAAGGTCAAAGTTCATATAAAAAAAGTGTATAAAAACATGAAAGGAATTTTATGCCCAAGTGAAATTATTTATGTTGTGATAATAAATTTTTAAATTTCCTTAACGTTTTTTTTTTCTACTGCTGACTACTTTATTTATGGTCATTGCTTTAAAGAATTTATATAGCAAAAGCTATAGAAAGATTTTTCAATCTTTTATTTCTTGAAGTTAGGTTGAGTTAAGATGTGTTAAGGTTTATGAACTTCTAGAATGCATTTAGAGAAGGAACATAAAAAAGAAGTTCGATTAAAATGCGCTTAGTAATCACAACGAACATTAAAGAATCAACTTAATAGCAAAACGTTTACATACACAATTAGCCAAGTTTAATTTCCTGCCAAGGCAGACGAGATGATGCAAGAGTGCAAGCGAGTGAGTGCGAAAGAGAAAACTATATAGAAATGATGCACAAGGCGCACAAGTCCGACTCCAAGTCGCCAACTCGCCAAGTCACCCGTCGCCATTTGCCAGTCGCCAGTGCTAGAGACATCAACATATCAGCCAAGTTAATGAGCTGGCCGGCCAAGCGCAAAATGTTTTAGACTTAGACTTAGACTTGCACTTGCAGCAAGCAAAAGGAAACACAATAAAAAAAAAAGCTGACTATAAAAAATACGCTCAATTTTTCTAGCTTTTGAAGTGATTTCTGAATATTCTATTAACTTGGTAACAAACTTGGGAATAACATGAGCGTGATCATAGCCTGGTAACGTGGTAACCTGATAAATTTTGAATAAACATTTCTAACACATTTTAATAGTTGTAGTTGCATCAGATTGAAGTTTCTCAGCGTGTTATCAAATTATCAACATGTAGAACTTAATTTCATTTTATGTTTATTCTTTTATGTTTAAAGCATAAAAATCATTAATTTTCAAACTGTTGAAATGAAGTTATTTTCACGTAATAAATGCAAGAGTATATAAAATACTCAGCAGGAAATTACAACATGGCCAACAGAGAGACGAGACGAGATAAATGATGACGTTGAGATGAGGAAGCGTCAACTTGTTCTCTTGTTCTTAGCTAAGCTTTCTGACAACAAGCCAACATCACAATCATCATCATTATCATTAACAACATGTTCATCATCATGATGATCGACGTCGTCGTCGTCATCAACTGTTGCCTGGTTGCAGTTAATCAACTGCATAAAAATAGAAAGGAAATTCCATGAAATTAAAGTTTTTTTTATGTATGCTTGTAACGCAGCAGCATGCCAACAACAACAATAGTAACAAATGCAACAACAATAGTCCAAGTCAAGTCCAAGTACAAGTCCAAGTCCAAGTCGCGCTCTGATGTTTGTTGAACTTGTGCAGCGAAAGCCAAAGCTGATGTCCAAGACAAAAAAGTTAAAGCTGGAGCTAAACGTCAGTTGTTGGAGCCGATGACTTGAAGCTCCTGGAGTCGCGACTCCAAGAATGCAGTTTGGCATAATCGAAAGGCAAGAAGACGAAGAAGAAGAAGAAGAAGGCAGGCAGAAAAAAAAACAGTCAACTTTAAAAACTGGTTTCCACCATCACACAAAACAATTTTGTTTTTGTTGCCAGTTTTTTTTTTTTTAAATTTTTTTTTTCTGTTCTTACTTTTTGCCATGGCTTGTTACCAGTTTGACTGGCGACTTTGGCCCGGCTAACAACGCTTGGAATTCTGCCTGTGAGTCGTTATTTTTGTTGTTGTTGTTGTAGTTGCTGCTGTTGTTTGTTGCTACATGCCACATTCTCCACAGTGGCAAGTTGGCAGAGTTATGGTTTGTAACCTGCTGAGATTTATGCACAAGTCTCTCTCTCTCTCTGTCTCTTGTCTCTGCATTTCTCGTTTGTGTTTTTTTGGGGACTACTCGACGAGTTTTAGTGTTAAATTATATTTATAAACAAATTTAAAAATTGCCTACAAGAAAACTATAGAAATTATATAATAGATGAGCAAATAAAATAGCACGAATATTGTATACCCTTACATATAGCATGGCATATGGTAAAGAGAAATTTTCAAAAATTTGCATAGAGAAAATATATAGAAATGAAATGTGTTGGGAAAAAACTGAGGAGAATTCAATTTTGCTATTGTTATGGCAATTCTCTTGCTTTTTCTTCTTTCATTAAGCTTTCGCTGATTTTGCTGCTAACAAATAAGTTTCTAATTAATATTTGCAACTCATTTCAAAACACATTTACACACACACACATAGACATACACATACACAAACATATACATATATGTATGAAGTTGCATTAGTCAGTTTTGTAATTGTTAAGAAAATTTAGTTCAAGGTATAAATTAAAAATGAAATTACTAAACAAAATGCATACCCTTTAAACCTATATATGATGACATTGAGCATGTACGACTGACTATATTGAAATTTGCATAAGTTACAATTCACATTATGTCGATTTATTCAGATTATTTTTTATTTATTTAAAGCCAATACAAAATACAAAATGAAAGGCAAAAACAAAAGGCTGCATTTTAGTAAAAAACAAAAAAATCAATGAATCATCTGTCTATATACTCATAGTACTTTCTGTACGTGAGATAGACAGGCAGACAGACAGACTGACAGATAGACAGACATGCTTAATTGTTATGTGTGTGTCACATTGAAGATCAATTCGCTAATTGTAAAAAAGTTTTTTGTTTTCTCTTTTAATGTTCGATAATTACTAGAATTCTCAAGTACATGTAATTAACGTTTGTTAATTTTATAATATTCTATTCTCAATGTTGCAGGTGGGAATTGTAATTAGATGTAGAATATTATTATTATAAAAACTTAATGGAAAAATTTATTACTAAGACTTTCATAACAATGTGAAACTTAATGTTTTATATGTAAATTATTTTTATAAATTTTAGCCACAAATATCAATTTACAGATCGATTTTAAAGTAAACTATGTCAATAATGGCAATAAATTGTTATCAGTTTAGACAGCTGACAGCTGTACATAATACAAAAGAAGTCAAAGTAGAAGCCATATCTCTCTATAGTATTTCAGTTAACATTAAAGTGTACAAGTACAACAATAAGTAGATACTTAAGGTGTGTAAAAGTACTGCAAAGTCTTATCTACAGTTCTTTCATTTATTTCTACTTTTTATTCTTATTCAAGTGTTTATAAACCAACTTGAGATCTATACTATATACTCTATATATTTATGTATATATAATATATTTTTTATTTATTTATTTTTTTTTTCTTTGTATATCAGAAACGTTGAAACGAGCTGCAAAAGTTATATAAAATAAAAACAATGACAATTTTCATATGCAACAGTGTTTAAATATTTAAGGTGTTGTATACGAATGTATGGCACTGTAAATTAAATATAAAACCTGTACACAATGACAAAAACAAGCAAAATAAACAACAACAACAACAACAATTGGAATAACAATAATAAAAATGGCTTAAGAATCCAAGAATCGTATGCAAATTTTGGTTTTTTCTTTCTTTTTTTTTTTTTTTTGTATAAAAACTCGTTTTACTTTGAAGCCGCGTCTCAGTCATCGACAATAATATTTGTACATAAATTGTAACTTGAATTTTTTATTTGTAGGTGTTTGCTGTTGTTGTTGTTTATAGACTTGTCATCATCATTGCTGTTAAAGTTGCTAGTGAGATGACATTTTGGTTAGACATACCGTTTAAATATCGTAATGCTCAATTTCTATCCAATTGCAATTGTTGAATTCAATGAACAAAATACAATAACAACAAAACATTAACTTTGGCAGCATTCGCAACTGACTTTTTGTGTTTAGGCCAAGTGAACGAAAACCGGTTTTTGGGGAGCCTTTTATATAATTTATATAAATATTTGTTTGTTAACGTTAATAATTATATAGCTATGTACATAGCATATATATATTATATATACAATATATACGATATGTATATTTATTTAGATATCTTGATTATTGATTTATTATTTTAATCACTTAACAACAAAAATTCACGATCTGAAGAACACTATGAAATTTGGCTAAATTGTAGATCTCTTCACCTGGTGCCAGCACGAGGAAACCCCCTTCCCCCCTTAGTTATTACTATTATTATTATTTGTATTTATTTAGAATATTACGCGGACATTGGAGCACCAATATAGACTTTGCAGACTGACTAAGCTGACGCACTGACGTTACAGTGACGGTGACGGTCAGCGAGCGACGCGTTTTCCGGAGAGGTTTGCACGAATCGACGGCTCAAATTGCTCTACTGTACTGAGGCACAGTGCTGACTGTTTCCAAAACTCAAATTGCCAAGCGCGCATACACCACTACTTCAGAGCATCAAAAAGACTTGAAGAGTGAGCAGAAAGAGCGTACAACATATGCAAGTCAGTAACCGAGAGAGAGCATTAAGTACATAAAGAGCGGGAAAGAGATAGAGGTGAAGAGCGAACGAACGCGCGTGCTATTGTTGACAGCTGTTGAGGCTGTTAATGTGTGCGTACATTGTATGCGTATGTGAGCGCACATTGTGCGCCTGTGTGCGTGGATTTGCTCATTGTCCCATTGTATTATTTACTACCAACAAACAATGATTGCCGCATTTACCTTAACCAGCACAGAGAGAGAGAGAGAGCGCCGAAGCCAGTGTCGGCGACAGTGGCGGCGACTATGATAAAATTGCGACGCGTTTTGTGCAGCTTGTAGATGTTTTTTTTTGTTTTTGTGTGCGGATAACGGTTCGGCCAGGTAAATGACTGAAATGCGCTATGCTTAATGACGATCAATTATGTTGCTTGGGGCTTGAAAGGTAATGATTTTTAGTATTTGTACTATACATTGATTGTTTCTATGTTTAACGTAATGCAAAGAAATTCTAAATAAAATTTAACTTAATATTATGTAGCTTATATTAAGCTATATAAAAATAATAGTAAATATGTTTTATATATATTTTCTTTATTTATAACATTATTGTAATCTTTTCTTTTTCAAATTAATTATAAAAATAAATTAATAATAATAAATTTGATCAATATATTTAATTTTTGTAACTTAACGCGTGCATTACAAATATGCTGCATTGTAATGTGTGTAGAGCATTTCAAAACCAGTTGTTAGCTCGGTCTGCAGCTGCCAGTTTTACATGCATACAAACAACAGCAGAAAGCAAAAAAACAAAAAAAAAAAGAGACACATACAATCATAGTATGACTGTCAGAGACTTACGACTGTGACGCAGACTGGAAGTGATTGTTGGCTTAAGAGAACTATTACGATGTTAAAGAGAAAATGCAGAAGAGAGTCGATATTGAATTGTTGTTAGTATCAAGATCTTAAATATTAGTTAAAATTGTTATACAATTCGTGTGTAGATAGGAAACTGATTAATTGCCTTAACTGAATTTAATCAATAATTGAACTTATCAATATACTTTACGTATTGTATTGTTTCGCCCAACCTAAATTTCGTGACAACAATGTGAATTGATCGATCGATCGTTCGAACAAAGCAATAAGACAAGGTCGTTTTGCAGGCAAAAAGAGACAACTATGAGAGTAAAGAGAGAGAAAGAGCAAAGAGCAACGTGAGAGTACGAGAGCCGTAAAATAGATAAAAACTATTGCCTACAGAAAGGTCGAAACAAAAACAATGAGAGAGCCGATAAATTAAAGAGCGACTCGTGACGCTCAAGCATTGGAACGTGCGAAAAATTGCAATGCAGCGGTTTAAGATACAGATACATTTGTACAAAAAAAACATGCTTATATGTATATGTATCTGCATGTGTTTGTATTTGTAGATATAGCCCCAGGTAGCTTGAGGTTAGACAAACAGGTAAAACAAAAAAAAAATGTAAAAAAACGAAAAACAAAACAAAATTGTAATTGGGAATCGTAAAACAGACGATGCTCTGTTTGGTTGTTGATTAGAAACCTTAATGCTAAAAACAAAAAAAAACCCAATGGCCATTAAAGTTTTAATACCAAGAATGTTAACAAGTCTCAGAGACAAGCGACAAGCCCAACGCACCCACAGTGCATTCTATAATTATCAGGTTAACCGTTAGACCAAACATTCAACCAAGCAACCAGCCAACCAGCCAACAATACTGCCAGTTGCCAGTTAAGTTAATTTTCTTTCTGTTTTTCTCTTTTTTTTTTCGTTCTTCTATTTGTTGCTGAAAGACCAGTAAAACGTAAACGTGCTAAGCAAAAGCAAAGTACAATTGCATTTACTATGCACATACAACGTTTAGATATAGACAAATGTGAATTGAAATTGTACCCTGAACACTCCCACTGTTCCATTGATACACCCAACACACACACACACACACACACAGCCCTCATACCACCCACACCCTTAAACGTTTAGACAAAAGATAAGCTCCACTGACAGGCAGCAGCATAGCACAACACAAATGGCAAATCGTAAATGTAGGATTGTGGATTGGAGATTGAGGTTTGAGGTTTGGGGCTTGGCAAATGGACGCAAGTTGAGAAATCAATGTCGTCAGTCGCCTAGATGACAAAAGCCACATGTTGAACTAATCAGAAATTCAATCAAAACGCGCCATCAGATGGCACAAAACTGAACATTATGAAAGTCGATAATAAAAAAAAACAAAACGCTTATCACTGTTGTCAATTATAGAATGAATAAAGCTCGATAAACATATTAATTGCATTATACAAATGATGTAATGATAGCCGAGACTCGATTATTGCTGCTAATGGTTTTTTTTTTATTTAAAAAATTTCTAATGTTAATATTCTGTCTCATTTGATTATTTCATTATTTTTTGTAGTTTTTATACATTTCCTTATATTTTATATTATTTTTTTATATTTATCATTTCAGTATTTTTACCAATGTGTTGAGCAATTCATTTATTTTTCTATTGAGCAAACTTACAGGCAGTTATTATTTTATTTAGTTCCTTTGTTGTCCTTTGATCTTCATTTGCTGTTGTTTTTCTCTTTAACCGACCGACACTTGTTTCTCTTTATCAAAAATAAATTAATAAAAAAAAATTTTTCACTTACCAAATGCTTAAAAGCTTGAGCAAAGACTTCTGCAAAGAGAGTTAAAGAAAGAAAAAGAGAAAAAGGTTACATTAATATTTCGTGTCTAAAAAGTCAGTTATAAAATTTAAAATTTCTATACTTCAATATGGTAACACTGTCAACTTATGCGGCGCTCTTAAGTTAGAACTTAAGAGCTGCTTGCACTCCAACAATGTCACCGACGTCATCACACACATTGTGAATAAGAAGAAGAAAACTAAACAAATATAAAAAAGTTCTCACAGTCATTAGGGTCATGTCGCATCGTTGGTCTCGTGTTCACAATTTGTTTGACATTATATTATTGTTGTCGTAGTACATACATCACAAGATTTACGATACAAAACTTATACTATATGAATACTACTCATACACTCATGATACACTTATATTTATTCACACATACATATATAGGGTCTTTGTCGAGTACTTCTTGAGACGCCGGCACTGTAGATTTGAGTGGCTTGTAAGCAAAGCAAAACAAAAAGTTCCCCGTTGACACTCAGGTGAACGTGTAGCGAAAGCTTTTAGCTCAAGTTTAAGCTTGACTTAACAATAAAGTTGAATGAACTTTAAGCTTGAGAATTTTTTTTTAAAACATAATAAAAAATTGTACAAAATGATAAATTAGGAATACGACAAACTATAAATTGCACAGTATCAATTACAGTCATAGATGAAAGTCATAGTATTTGTAGTGTAAAAAAAAAACTAATCGGATTAAAGAAAATACAAATTTTATTTCTCAAATTTAAGCTGATATCAAGTATCAAAGATTAATAATAGGTTTTTTTCCATATGCAAACCACAATGTTATTCTTTAACAACATTATCCCGTATTTCTAGGATTCTCAGGAATTTTGAAATAGCTATTTTTTATAGGGGTTAAAACAAATTTTCAAAAAAATTTCACACCCATCGACTAGAGAAAACAATTAGCTAAGGGTTGCAGCAGTAGCAACACCTCCCCCTGAATTATATTTGCAAAATCGAATAAAAAAAACTTTTCGAGAGTGAGAGAAATTTTCAAGTGCTTGCACGCCTTTCTCAAATACAATTAAAAACCATTTAACCAGCTTAATAGAAGAAAGATTGCTCTAAAAAAAAAAGGAACGAAGACACACAGGCACACACCCATAATCAAAATAATTACTTTTTATATAACCGGCATTATCTCATACTTAATAAAAAACGGGGCGGTCCACAGGGGAGGCGTGTGAACCAACAACAGGCGGCGTGATTTAATTGATTTTTAATCCTATAAACAGAAGCTACTCGTTGCTAGTATAATATATATGTATGTAGTACTTGCATATAATCTATACTATTTATAGTATATATGTATGTATTTATAATACTGTAGTCTAATATGGTTTAATTAAAGTTAAGCAAATATTTTCTCTAAAATAATTTCAATACAAAAACTTAATGATGATGCGAACAACAAATACAACAAATGCACCGTAGGCATTTTTCAAATTTCATATTATCATTAGCGAAAATTGCCCATGGTGTAATTATCTGTTGATTTCTGATCAATGTTTTTTTTTGTTTTTTTTTTTTAAAGCAATCAGTTTAGACAAGCAAGCAAAAATATTAACCCAAAATGAACTTTCACCAATAAACAGACGCAAGTGTGTGAGTGTGAGAAAATAGAAAGGCAGAATGTGCCATAAACGGCATAAATTGTTCAAGTTTATTTAAACAGAAAATAACTTGCCAAAAATAAATATTGTAGGTAAATAAACTTTCAAACTTGCATATATGCTGGTGCTGATTTTTTTAAGATTGATTATTATCAGGGTGTATACGTTTTCTTATTAGAACATAAACAGCGTAGAGATTTCGCGAAATGTATTGCATACCTTTAGGCGGCAGCTGTATATTGAACTGAGTAAATCGCTTAAAATCCTCCAACAGAGGATGAGATTCTGTGGCTTTTGTACAAAATGTATGTGAAGTGTAATAATTTTAACTTAAATGACAATATTTATTTTTTCTATCTGAGAATTTTAAATTATTGTCATATAAATTATGATGAAATTTAAAGAATAAAATAAAACTGCACAAGTTGAGAATTTCTTTTAGAATTAGAAAAATAACCGCAACATTGTAGATTTATAGTCCCTAAAAGCCTTCTGAATCTATGCACACTACCCTTTTCTCTCTCTGTCTGTCTGCCCTGGAGCTTAGACTTTCCATTATCACTGTGATAAACATTTTACAGCACAATTTTCTTTTCTAGCATCATCAATTTTTTAGGTCCATGTCGCAGCAACGAGTAAAATGCGTAATGCAATTTCATTTTACTGCACTTCTTCATCAACTGCGTTGTCTCGCCCGTCCCCTTCAACAGCCATCATAATCTCCCCCCCTTTAGTTTAGTTGTCGTGTGCTGCTTTTAAAAACTGAGTCTTGTCTGTATCTCTCTCTCTCTCTCTCTCTCTGTCTTGAACGAGGCTGTGGCAGACGCTTCTTCTTTGGCCAGAGTCATGTGCCAGCAATTTGAAATGATGCTGCTGCCGCCCACCTCCTCAATAAGAAAATGAAACGTGCCCCAACCAACGTTGCGTTCGTTGTGTAGGTTGAATGTTGATGCTAAAATTGCATTAATGCAACTCTATTTTTTTTTCTCTTTTTTTTTCACGCTCTTTGCCAATTCCCCCACAACTGGTGTACAATAAATGTGCCAGGCAAATGTCAAATGCTATGCACAACATCTGTGAATTTTATGAGTGAATCACACACACACACACATACACATACATACACTCACAGATCTATAGAGCACGTGCTATTGATGCTTAATGTTCCAGTCATAACTTTTCATAACGCTCTTTTAATGCTCTACAAATATTGATGCTTGTAATTTAAAATATATTATATATAAAATAATACAATAAAATAAATAATATAAAATATATGAAAATATATAAAAACATTTCAATCGAATGTTAAAAGAAAAATTATATAAATTTTTCCTTTTAATATAGAGTAAAAATATTAAATTATAAGATATTATATTAATAATAACATAAATATTGCGGCAATATAATTTGAAATATTTATAAATAATCGAAAGTAAAATATTTATATATTTTTTTCTGGATTAATTTTGACTTTTCTCTTTTTTATTTCAAACTTTTTTTCTATATATTTAAATATGAAAACCATTTTTTAAAATATTTAAATTGAATCTTAACAATTAAAATACTCGTTAATTTTGTAAATAAATAAAATTTTTATTTAAAAATTTAAAAAAAAATTTATATTTATTTATATTATTATTGTATTTTTTTTTTACAGATTATATTGAGTTTCATAATCTGCATTACAAATAAACTTTTTTTGTTCTATTTATTTAAAATTAAAACAACAGTAATATTTCTTTAAATTGAACAAAGAACAATGTATATATAATTATATTTATATTTATATTATAAATATATTTATAAAATATATTTATATATTTATATTTATAAAATATATATAATTATTTCAAATATTTACAGTAAAATTAAATTAAAATAAACAATTAATAAATTATTATTCTTGTACATTTTATTACATTGTTTCATTTTCTAACCACAATAAGTACAAAGTTCTAATTACTTTATAAAATCCTTACAATATTGTTACGATTGCCAATTATAGGAAGAGTTCATTCGATTATGAATTTTACTCTGTCGACATTGCATTGGCCATCATCATGATTATAATTATATTTTAATCAACGTTTAATCACATTTTTTAATCGAACATTTTAAATGCATTTCCGTGGCGTATTTTGCATTAATTCCATTTAATTAAATTGGTAATAAAATTAATTAGCTTATCACATGTTTTGTTTACATTGTGAGTGCGAACTGTGCGATAAATGCACACTTAACGCACACACTTAGTAAATACACGCACACACACACACACACACATTAATAAAGAGAGAGAGAGGGATCCCACTTGTGGTTAACAGTTGCAAAACCCACGTGAATCAATATATTGTTGGAGGCGCCACAGAGTAAAACCTCAACTCAAGGCGTGTCAACATTCGATTGGTCTTTTTGGCATTTCTGCCATAAGATTAATGACAGTCATAAAATTGCTTAAAACGCGTTGGTCTAGCCAACAACACCCACAGTACATACACACACACACACACACACACACACACATACAGTGCAAAATTAATAATTCTGAAGTTAAAAAGAAGCCAACGTGTGCTTGTTACTCTTCTCTCTTTTCCCCGTGCTCCCTCCCTTTCGTCTTTTTGCTCTACGACTTTTACATCTGCGACCTTCATCTGTTCAACGCCAAAGTCATTTCCTTTGCCAACGCATAGAAATTGCGTTACTTTTGTTGTTACTGCTTTTGTTATTTATGTTGCTGTTGTTACTGTTGTATTTGTTGTTACTGTTGATTTTCAATCGCACTTGAGGTGCTTCTTTAACACACCTTGGCAACCCCCCTACCACAAGCCGGATGTCCATTGAATTGTGCGCAAAATTTCTTGCTAAAGTTGATATTTTTATTGCCTCTAGGTGTTCGTCTTTACTGTTTGCTCTATGTGTATGTGTATGTAAGTGTGTGTGTATGTGTAAGCTTTCATATTTACTTCCGTTGAGCTACCATAAAATTGCTCAAATGAAATGATAAATGGTAAAAGAAAATGCTAAAGGAAAACCATTGATTGGGCGGGCTGGCGTACTGGCACAATTGAGGTCAGTTTGGAGTCTGTTTTGGGGGATTGGCGGGTGGAAAATAAATAATGAAAATGAAGTTTTTTCTTAATAATAATAATAAAAAAAATACACCGAATATTCCTATATACACTACCAATTATTGCATGCCTAAATGTAACTTTCATAACTATATCAATTTTATTATTACTTGAATTTAATTATGTTTCTTGATACTTTTTTTCCCATACTTCAAATAATCTCAATTGCTCTGGTTTTAAATGCTGATTCTGGCAACAATTTGAATAACATGACAACCCTAAATGGTATTTTTTGCCTAGCTCAACACATTTTCGCACGCCCACGTTACGAAATCCTTGGAATTCCCACGGGAAACATGACCAGGCACACGCGACAGCAATGAGAAAAGCTTCACCGCCTTGTGCTTCCTTTTAGAGCAAACGTTAAAGCTGTTCCGTACAGATATTACTATAACTGCTACTACAAGTGTTGGATGTCTGGACATAGAACATACAAAAGACAAGCGACTGCCACAGCGACGTTTAAGGATAATGCGCCACACGTCAACTGTGCTCAGCATTCTATTTGTTGTCTTGGGGTTGTTAGCCTTGTCTAGAATACAAGAACATACAAAAGTTGGATTCGTTGAACTGTTTATGCCAGTGGTCTGTGCTGTGCTGTGCTGGATTTGTAAATTGGTGGTTGGCGCAACGCGCACACACACACAGGGAAATCATGCAAAAACGTGTCAGCCACGAGCCATTGTAGGAAATGAGACAATCCTTCGACGTTGTTGCCGTCGTTGTCGTCATTTCTGTTGCTGACAGTTGGTTCGCCTGCAAGACAAAGATCAACCCACTGTGCCACCCCAAACGTGATCAAACTAGGTCGCTAAACTGATAAATTAATTGCTTATAAAGTAAACAATAGTAACCGCAAATTCATAGGGTTGGCTAACCAGATAGATAAGCAAATCGATTCACAGCTTAAACAATATATAGAATATATTTAATAGCAATGCATAGCCGTGGCAAAAGTTAACCATATGCCATTTGATATAAGTCTAACCGTAGCATGAACCTAGACCGTTCACTGTTCACCATTCACCCTTCACCATATTCAGCTATTCGTGTCAGTAGTGTGTCCGTGTCTTTATAGTTGAGAGTCAACTTAACGCTTCGTTGCATTTGCCTTTTACCTTTTGCCAAAAGGATAACAGCAAGGAACAACAGCAATAACAAGAACAAGAAAACTTTTCAAAGTACTCTATTAAATTGCTCATTAGCTCAGCAGAACACCAGCAGCAGGAATCTATAAAAGTGCCAAGCAGCTTAAGCGTGGGAATATAATGAAAACCAAGAACAAGAAAGCAGACACAAACTGCAACTGAACTAAAAGACTAAGAGACAGGTTACTTGTAAGAGCCAACAAAATTATATGCGAAGGCGAATGTGAAGGCGAATGTGGATGCGGATGCGGATATATATTATTAAAACACCTTAAAATATCAATTACTTTTAATGACTTGCCATTTCAGTTTGGACATTATAGTTTTCAATGTAATGAAAAATAGAATATTGTCTTACAATAGAAATGCAGTAGAAATAAGAAAGATTAGTTATTTTTGGAGTGCCGAAGTTGTTATGCTCTTGCAGGCTTATATATCAATAACTTAATTTTCGATCGATTATTTCTATGTCAGCTCTATAATATAGTGGTGCGATTTGTATAAGTAATTAGAAGCGAAACAGACGGATAGATTAACAGCCAAATTTGGACTCAGCTGTTCAAGAATATATATATTATTTTAAGGAATTCTTATTATTATTACAAGAAGTCCTTACAAGAAATATAATATCAGACTATTGATGGTCAAAGTTTGTTTTTCTAATAGAACAAAAACTATAAAATTAACTATATGTTTATCAGGCTGGAAAAATATTCAATGAAGTGTATCTATCATATTTTTCGTAGCTGTATATACTTTATAGGGTCTACCATGGCTGCTTGTGTGCGTTTGCTTACTCCGGTCCAAAATGAATATACCCCTGCTAGGGTATAAGAACATAATGATACAATGAAAAGAATAGAATTACAATAGAAGCATGTAACAAAGATTACAGCTTTGTCAGAGTTATATAGCTATGTAACTTTATTAAATATATTTAACAAATTGTTATACACATATTTTATATATGTCAGTAACTATAACTCTCTCCCAAGAGTAATAGTATTAAAACATATTAAATCATTTCAATATAAGACGTGGCCATAAAGAGCAACGAGCACACCTTAGACATCACAATGTCTTTGACATTCATTGGATAATTGTGCAAGTCGTTGGTTAAACTAATTACCACATTTAATTGTTAACGATCTTTGCTCTCACGCAGCAGAGTTGGCTCAAATTAAAGACACTACTTCATGCACTATAAAGAATTACATACACTTTACGTGTGTCACACAAAATGACTTTGTCTGCATAAGTATATGTGCGTGTGTGTGTGTGTGTGTGTGTGTGGGGATGGTATACTTTTATGCGTATGTGTGGCCTGGGAGCGCTAAGAACCCCAAACTATTTACTATAAGTGAAGAACAAGGTTTACGGATGCCGCTGCCACTACCTCGATGTGCTTGGCTGCTCATTTATGACCATAGAGCACAGAGGTAGTTAGTGAATGTATCCGAAAGATACACACAGAAAAACATACACATACAAAACATATATAATATATATAAATATATGCTGAAAGCTTAGAATGCAATGCAACTTAAAGTCATCGTCAACGCTATTGTTGCTGCTTCAGTGAACGTCCAAAACAATTTCCAGCTCTTTACTTGCTTCAAGTTCATTGTGCTCCCTGTAAGAGGTTTTACTGTGATTTTTCGTTTTGCTTTCAGTGCAGTATCAGCTCAAAGACGGGAAAAAAAACAAGGGTTTATTTTAGGGTTATATTGGTCATGCTTCAAATGCAACTAATTAAGATATCTCTCAGTGTTGAGGCAACAGACTTTACTTTGAAAGTTTTTCCACTGCAATTAAGAATAAAATGAATACTGGAAAAACATCTGCGGAATTACTAGATGCAAGATTTACAAATACATTGAATAAACGCGTATGTATTATTTATTATGAACATGCAATTGTAGCATGTTATCTATAGATCTGAAACTGATTCTTTATTCCTTATATAGTATAGTTGACAAATGTATTTGTCTTTTTCCCATAACTCGCAATTTATTATATACATAAGTAATATCGATATCAAACAACTAAGTAACTAAATCTATATAAATATGTATCATCATCTTGTTGTTTACAGCTGTTTTACATTATCTAATATATAAACATATATATATTTATATCTATATTTGTATCTTTTTACTTTTATTTGTATTTCTATTTGAATCGCTATTAGAAATTATTGACTTTATCTTGCCGAGACTCATGACTTCGGCAGCTTGGCAGTTTCGCAAAACCGCAATTATCAGAAGAATAAATTTGCAATTCACTTTAAGCCATTTTTATCTTTTTTTGCGAACTGTTGCTCACAAAAATCTTACAGCAATGTATCGTCACCATTAATAGATCGGCCTGAGAATTCTGCTAGCAGATGAAAAGCCGCCATATGCAACGTCATGCGTTTCCGCATAAATTGCTTGGAAAAAAGTATTAGGATAAAATCATTCATACCTTGCCAAAAAACGCTGTCTATATGTTACTAGTTTAGCTATTTTTACCACTTTTTGTACTTCTTGTAGAAAGTTCTGCGTGTACAAAACTATGACTTTGAAAACTTTGACATTCATTTCTGCTATTCAAATTTTAAGAAGAATGAAGTTGCAAGAAAAATACACTGCCAAAAAATAGAAAAATTGTGAAAATAAAAATGTTTTTCCAGAAAAATTAGAAAATGTTGCTAATTTGAAAAGTGTTAATAATTTATTGATCTTACACTGTTTTATTACGCATATCTTTATGCAAACTATATTTTTTCTTTTAAAAAATAATAAAATATAAAATAATATATTATACATTCCCTTGCGTATATTTGATCAGTATCTGACTCATTTATGCTATACGAACAACATAAAATAATAGCTAGGATCAATTAGCTTTAATATTTTGGCTAGCCTCGCATTTGCGGAGCCTTCATAATTATTTGATTTATGCCATAAGATAATAAATCAAAAGCCAACATGACAATGTGGAAGCTTTTCAATATAATTCCAAGATTATTATTTGGGCTCCACACTATGCTTTATTTCTTTATCATATAATGACTTTGACTTTCGCCGAATAATAATTCGGCATGATAAATGACATTGAAAGTGTGGAGCTTAATTTATCGATAGTTAATACATGTCGATGTTGACTTATTGAAAGTTATTCTACCAAAGAATGAGAAGCAGAGAGAAATAACGTAAGTCAAAATATTGATTGAAAATATTAATTGCTCAAGTAATTAAATTCGACTTTATGTTCCTCTTGACGTCACAATGTGACAGTAAGGAAAATATGATGCAATTTTCATGCAAATTATTTCCTTGGCGTTGCTTCATAAGTTCCACGCATACACACATACATACATACACATTATTCTATATAACGTTAGACGCCCGCAACAATTTGCCATACTCTTAATTCTATTTGACATTTAATTTATCGTGGTTGCCATGCAAAAACATTTAAGCAGATCCCAGAGAGTCGCACAGACAGCCCTCATTCACCCCACAGACCCCACAATCTCCTTTCAATATTCCACTTAGTTTCTCTATGCGATAAAAAAAATCAATTACTCTGTGAATTTTTAAACCCGTTGCAAAAACTGAAATACTTCCAATATGAAAATTGAATGAATAAATTAATATGGAATATACGGAAAAAAGACAGAAATATTATCAATATATCCAGCAATGTATATGAATTCTTTTACATGTTTTAAGAAAATGTCATATATATTTTTATGTTAAAAATAAAATTAAAACAGAATATAGAGTATTTAATCATTCGCATTGTTTTTTTTATATATGTATATTTTTTTTTAAATATATATACAAATCTATTTTTTTTTTTTTTGATTTTTACTCAAGTGTTTTTTGTTTTCTCATAATTTATTAAATGAAGGCTTTCGAGTTGATTTTGGGTTGTATAGCTTTTTAGCATGAACCAAATTTGGTGGAGAGATCTCCATCTGTCATTTCGCTTTTATTGCTCTTAAGTTTCATGCGCGTTAATTAGCAGATTTCTCGTTGTTCTTTCTGTTGTATGTATAGCTCGATAGCGCTTCAATTAACATTTGTGTGTAAATCGTATTCCATGCATTATTAATCGTTTATCGACACTAAGGTCATTGTAGCTACATAAGCAACTTTCAAGACTCAAAATACACTCACCGCACACATACACATACATACATAAATCAAGTTGTTCATTGCGTTTATTTGTGTATTCACGCAATCGACGCATAACTCTTCCAAACCACAAATGCCGATGTATGATTTGTTTTTATTTACCATTTATATAAATATGTTATTATTATTATTATAATTATTGTTATACTATATAACCAGCAAAAGTTTGTTATCTTAACGACCCACACATATGAAAATAATTAATAAGGAGTCATAAAAAGTTTAGGTTACTACTATTACATATAAACTAATTTAATGTACATTTTGAAATTTAATTAACTTTTGCTAAATTTACAAAGTTAATTAAGATTGTACGAAAGTAAAGTTATCTTCAAACACATTAAAGATTATTTCATAATATTACAAAATTTTTATACTAAATCATAATTTTTCTGCCGATCGTTTCTATGATAACTCTACAGTAAGGTCCGATTTCAATCAAACTTGGCAGGAATAAGCTTTGAGCCTACGAAATTTATTTAAGCTGAAACAGAGCCAGTATTAGAAAGGCAGACAGACAGACAAGCTGATTTGTATTTAGCTGCTGGTGCTGATCAGGCATATATATCTATGTATATATATTTTATAAGGTCTTTTGCATTACAAACTACAGTCTAAAATATTATATGTTTGCAAAGCTAGAAATTTATATCGATAGTAAAAAATTTACCTTGTTGTAAGCTTAAAGTAATCATATTTTAAATAGTTTGAACTTGTATTGTAAAAAAAAAAATATTGCAAAATTATATATTCTACGACTACAATAAAAATCAAAGTTAGCCGATCTAATCTTATGATAAATCTACCATAAGACGGACAAAGTGTCAAAGGTCAGCAACAGCAAGCAAATCCCAGCAAAACGAGCATAAATATTCAAGGGATGCAGCAATCAACAGAGTAAACGAGCGACAATCCCGACCATATGGTACTACACACACACACACACACACACACACACGAAAGAGGCACGCAAATAGAGGCCGTTGCCGTTGCCTTGGCAATGTGACAAAAAGTAAATGCAGAACAAAAATCAGGCTGGCTAAAGGTAAGCTAAAAGGGAGCAGCAATAGAGTTGTTTTTGCTCTCTGTTGTTGAGTAATGAAACTGACAAACACATACAGACACATATATGCATGTACATACATACATATATGCATATCTACATACAAACATGTACAGTAAATCAGCAGCAATAAGAGCGCCAACGCAGCCGCTGCAAAAGAAAATCAATAAAACACCGTTTTTTTTTTTGGCTGTTCTTTTCTACTACTGTTGTTCTTCTTATTCTCCTTGTTATTGTTGTCGTGCGCTACCAAAATGTGTCAGAAAGAGGAGCAGGTCAAATTGAAACACAATATTTTGCGTGTCTTTGTATGTATGTACACACATACATTTGTATTTGCGTGCGTGTGTATGTTGAGTGGAGAGTTCGCGTTGAGGGGATGACTAAAAATAATTGGCTACTTAGTTCGTAACTCACCTGTTTTGACTTTATGTTTAGATGCTTTACTGCTGTTTTGAGCTCGATTTGCGCCGCTTGTTTTTTTTGTGTTTTTTTTTTTTTTGAGAGTTGAAGTTCACACTCGGCAAAAGCTTAAAATTATTTTTGTTAAAAAACTATATACACATACTTATAATTTTTGTGTAATTGTATGTGTGAGAGAAGCTGTTTATTGTTATGTTTGTATATGAGTACTATACAAATACATGTATAGCAACAACTCTAACTTCAAATAAAACTTGTGGCGACGATTACACAACGAAAAACGAAAAACTCTACGAGCCGAAACGAAGTTTGGAGCAAAAAGAAGTAGGCGATTGTGCTATTAAATATTTTAGCCGTTCTATTTTTCGGGATTTTGTTTTTTTTTTTTTAATTTTTGATGTTTTTATTCTGTTTGTTGGTTAATAATAATCGACGGAGTTTTTAACTTTACCAGCACCGAGACGAACACACACACACACATACATGCACGCACTCATAAAATCACAATGTTGGCGTCGGCCGACACACGACAAACGGCAACAACTGCAATACGCGAGCGCGCACCAACGACTGAAACAGTGAAATGAAAACTGAAATGGCAAATGAAACGAAAACCGACAACTACGACGACGACGCCAATGTCTTTCACTGGCTTCCCGAAGAGTCAAAGCAAGCGCGAGCGACGAGGCTTTTTGGAGAGCGGCGTTGGCGTTTTTCGTTCGAATGCTAGCTCAGCTGAGCGTTGTTTTTGCATGTAACGGTACAATTGCGTATTAAATCGTTGCCTCTCACCAAATGCGACTATGGTTGATGGCGTTGCCAGCTAGTTGCATTTTGAATGCGATAAATTTAAGTGAAATATTTGAATTTTATTCGTTATTCATAACTTTATGTAACTTAATTTGTACTATAATTTTCAAACATCCTAGGGAGTATCTTCTACTGAGATTATGTCACCTAAGCGAACTGGACCTATAATAAATTAATACAAATTATAAATAAGTTTATATTTAAATTTATAACATACCTCTGACAGCTAATAATGTGTGAACGCGAGGAAATTTGAGAACTTCAACGCGAACTTCAGTTAAAAGACCTTGGGCACCGACACGCCCAATAACCTTAACGACTCTAGCCGGAACACTGGGACGATCCATTTCCCCTTTATTGAATTTTAAATTCTTTTTATATATGTTGATTATATATGTTTATAGTTACATAAAGCTAAATACGAATAATAAAGCAAAGTTAATTTGACTTTACATCTGATTAACTCTTCAAAGAAATATCGATTTTATCGATGTTGTGTAGAAAAAATCAGAGGTGAATAGTTTTTTGCGACGAAATAATATCTAGGCTTATATTTTTTACCGTGCAATGTGTAAAAGAACGTTATTATCAGGATCAACAGCCGCGTCGATTCTAAACTACTAAACTATAAGAACGAAAGACACCTAATTATGTATGGTGGTTTCTGCATATACCGTACACAAATTATTTCATATCTTGGATTGTAATAATTCAGTTTTTATTAACAGAACAATTTTTATTGCTATGCACGTCGCCCCGTACCGGAAAGTTCTGCTACTCTTACTGTTACCTAAACAACGATATAAAAATGGGCAAAGGAAGATCATTAGTGAAGGTGCCTCCCTTGCTGAAATATCGAAGGTAAAATTGTCCATGTCCAGATATATTGATGTCATAAATGAGACGAAAATTCAATTTTCAGAGCCATACATATATGTATGGTGTAACTAATATTACATTAAGTTATTTATTTAATATGTTCTTGATACGTCATTCTCCGAACGCATCATTATCTTGTGCAAAGCATCTTTGACTCTCCCACCCCATCCCTTTTCAAAACAACAAATTTCATCTTTTAAAGTTGTATGCAAACATACATATTCACTCTCATAAATATATATAAATATATATATAAATATATATAAATATATATATAAATATATATAAATATATATATAAATATATATAATATATAAATGTACATATGTATGTACATATGCATACAAACCTTAAGAAATACTGCGAGTGCTTCGCACTCGCCTTGTTCACACTTGCTAACCTATTCCTTGCTAACCTAAATTTGATATTGTGTGTACGTTGACAATGACTTTGGCTCTTTCACAGGCACTAATCTGCTCGTTGCGTGCCCTAGCTCTGCACTCTTTTCTCCTTATTCATTTTCAATAAGAGAATTTCTAGAATTCTTATTTTTATGAAGACTATACTGAAAGATATTAGTTATTGGCTTGGTGTTTCCCCACAGAATTTTTCACTTTATTTTTATTTCCTAATCAAAATTGTTTTTAGTGCAGTTAATAATGAATTATTTTATTTATATACATACTTATGTATGTACATACATACAAACATATGTATAGTTTGAAATTATTGTTTATAAGAGTCATAAGTGGCCTGGTGACAAGGGTTAATGCAGAGATTAAAATTATTGTTTATCAAAGCCATGTGGTCTGGTTTCACGTGTTGGATAACTTGTTTGTATTTATTTACATACATAAATATTATATATTCCAATCGATAATTCTGAAGCAAAACCCCTTACACCTAATCATTTTTTGATTGGAGGTCCGAATGTGTTTGAAACGCCAGCCGTAGACGAGAAACAATGCCTGAGAAAGCAGTGGCAAATTCGACAGCAACTGAAACAAACGTTTTGGAAACGTTGGGTCCTGTAATACCTACCAACTTTGACTCGCCGGACGAAGTGGTGTCAGAGTGTGGAACCAATTAAAATTGGAGACATTGTCATCATATGTGACGAATCCGAAAGCCGTGGGCAATGGAAACGAGGAAGGATTGTCGCCATTAAAACAAGGCAGGTCAGGAGCGCAACTGTATGCACACCGAATGGGACGGTGTCAAAATTGGCAGTTCTCGACGTTATTGGTGAATCTCCTACTGAGCCCGTGTCGATTCACGGGGGCCGGAATGTTATAAATTTAATGTGTAATTAAAATTTCAAAAATGAACAGCTGATTCAAATGTATCGAAATTTATTATTATTTATTTATTGCTTATTGAATAATATTCGATATAGTTATAAGTTTTTGTTTTACAACACTAGAAGATAAAGTAAAGATAAAGTATTATTGTGAAATCATTTTTGAACAGATTGAGAAACGATTGAGTAAGCAAATAAAAAATATTTGAAAACTCCTTTGTCAACATTAATTATTAACTTTTAGATAATACACAGCTACACTACAATATCACCATAATCGTGTCCGTTTGTTATTGTCGTGGTGCTCAATCTTGCCGACAAGTTCTATGTCGTACAACAACCACACAACCAGTCTTATCTCGAAAACAGAACTTTTTACGTTAGATGCGGAGATGTGAGATCCACCACAAAAGGGATCCAAGCTGGAGTACCACAAGGCAGCGTCTTAGACCCTCTCCTGTACACGCTGTTTACAGCGGATATACCTATGTTGACGATACAGCCTTCCTTGCCTCTGCACAAACCCCTCAGGAAGCGTTGCACATCCTGCAGTGTCAGCTTAATACCGTTGAGAAATGGCTGTCTAGATGGAACATCTCTGAAACCCTGAAAAGTCCACGCAGACCAACTTTTGCACTGCGCAACGGGAACTGCCCCCCTGTCAGCCTCAATGGAGCCAACATCCCTGAAAACACTACGCCCCAATACTTGGGCATGACGTTTGACAGGCGGTTAACATGTCGCTATCATATCCAATGTAAAAGTCAACAGGCTGAGGAAAGACTGAGACAATACTAGTGGCTCATCGGAAGACGGTCCAAGCTTAAAACCAGTCTTAAAGTTCTTGTATACAAATCCATAATAAACCCAATATGGACCTACGGTATTCAGTTGTGGGGTACTACCAGCCAATCAAACCGTAACAACATACAAATGCTGCAAAACAAGGCTCTAAGACTGGTCTCGAACGCCCATCCCTATCATGACAACTGCACCATCCACGAAGTTCTAGGTGTTCCCTGGGTGAAAGACGAAATTCGGAAAGTGAGTACGAAATATATCAACAGGCTCCATAACCACTCAAACATTTTGACTATTAATATTCTGGACAAAAGCCAAACAATCAGGAAGCTCAAAAGAACCCACGCACTGGACCTACCTATGGAGGATGACAACTAGCCCTCCAGTACCCCACCAACCATCTCTTGTGAGAATTCAAAAGCTAAAGATACCACATAAAATTTAATTATTGTCCACTCAGACTGATTTTAAATAAATAATTAAAGAGTAAAAATTAATTAATATAATAATAAAAAAATAATAATAATAATAATAAAAAATAAGGGCATAAATATGTGCCGTAAAATGGAGGAAAATCACAAGCTATCGGCACCAAAGTTAGCCGTAGAGGTTGAGCACGAAATGGTCAAGAATTGTAGTGCTGACACAATACGTCGAGTGTTGTGGAAACAAAATTTTAATGGTCGAGTAGTTTGTAAAAAACCGTTTATAAGAAAAAAAAATGACGTTCGTTTAAAATTTGCCCAGGAACTCTTTATTCGCTCAAATACCTTTTGGGACGATGTAGTATTTACAGGTGAGTCAAAATTTTTGGCTCCCATGGACGACAATAGGTCTTGCGGCGACCAAATACCGAGCTGGACAGTAAGCACTTAAAAGCGACGGTCAAGTATGGTTTGGGTCTGTATGGCGGCATCTGGCGTTGGCAAACTTGTTTTTATTGATGGAATAATGGATGCCAATATGTACCTGTCCGTTCTAAAAGACAATTCTAACCAATTATAACTGGTCGGCGGAGTACTAGAATGACGTAATTTTTTGTGATAAGACGATGATAATGCATTACTATCATGATGGTTCCAGAAAGCTTTGGAGAAAGTCCAACACAGCCTTCAAAGATAATAACATCATACGAACAGTTAAGTTTGGAAAATTATCTGTTATGTTTTGGGGACGTACATCATCCAGAGGCATTGGAGAGCTCCGAATTTTCAATGATATAATGACCAAAGAATTTTATTTAGACATTTTAAAAAATGAATTGACCAAAAGCGTAGTGGATTTTGGGTTCGTTAACCCTTACAGTATACAAGCTGTATCAAGACAACGACTCCAAACACAAATCGCTGCTTTGCAAGATCTGACTGCTGTATAACTGCAGCAAAGTGATTAACACTTCTGCCCAGAGTCCTGACCTGAACCCCATTGAAAATTTGAGGGCTTTATTGAAGAAAAAGGTGGCTAAACGGGGACCCACCAACAAAAATGCCTTATTAAAAGCAATACAAGAAAACACCTGAATATTATGATCTTCAAGAACTTATACATTCCATGCCTCGACGCCTGAATGCTGTCTTAGATCAAAAGGCACCACATCAAATACCTCTTAAGTTTTTTTTTGGAATTTTATGCCAATTCATAAAATATAATATGTAATATATTCTATAAAATCATTGATGACGAAATAATAATTTTGTTCAGACGTTATAAATTTTAGTATTCAGAATAATTTTCAGTTAATTTAAGAAATATTTAATTATTTTTAAGTGTTTTATTGACTCTTTTGAGGCTTATAATTCCCAATTGGTTTAAGCTCTTATACAGTTCTTATAAAGTTATATTTTTTAGTTGCAGTTGCTGAGTCTTCTCTGACGATCCGAAACGAAAAGAAAAGTTATAGTGAAAGCGGGGTTTCTGGAATTTTGTGATCGAAAACCAGGCACCAAGTTTTAAAATTGTGCTTTGCAGTGCATTTGTGCGAACTTGTGAAACCACAGCTTATCCGCTTCGGGCAGTTCTTTGCCATTCATCAGATATCAAGGATAACCTGAATTGATTTTCACAATTGTCAACAATCTATAAAATGTTGTCCAACTTGGTGCTGACAATCTGTGAATATTATTCAACATAGATTTTGTTAACTCCATGTCTGGTTCAATTTTGATCTGTTGAAGTTGGAGCAATCATATTGTATAATTCTTTGGAAAATTATGCTTAAATGGACAGATTAAAGGAGGATTCGGTTTGTACAATTTTAATTGTCTCGTCAGAAGTTTTCTCCTAGACAGAAGTTTCAGAGTCACCGCTGATGGAGTAAAATCAACAAAGCGTCCTATCAACGCAGGTGTACCCCAGGGCAACGGTCTAAATCCTACCCTGTATACGCTCTACACAGCGGACATGCCTAACTACAGCACCTTCATGGGCTATGCCGATGATACTGCAGTGCGAACAAGAAGCGTAAGCATTGGCATTGCTACTGAACCATTTCAGCAGTACGTAAGCTCCTTTGAAGCCTGGCCCGGAAATGGAACATAAGCATCAGAAAGTGTGCGGACGTTACATTCACCACAAGACCACTGTCCTGCGGAAATATAACCATGCAAGGCTCCATATTGACGCACAAGCGAAGTCATAAGTACCTTGGTGTTATACTTGACAGACGGCTGCACTTTAAAATGCGCAACACCAGGGTCAAGAAAACTGTCATGGCTAAAGCTGAGAAAATGGCGTTGGCTACTTGCACCGTCCAGTAAGATCTCTCCCTACGCAGTAAAGTGCATATCTATGAAGCCATCCTTAGCAAGATCTGAAGCTATGCTGTCCAAACTTATGGCATTGCAGCTAAAACAAATTTAAATAAAATAAGAGTAGCGCAAGTAAAAATACAAAGATTATGTAATGCCCCCTGGTACATGCGCACGATAGATATTGAGAAGGATCTCAAGGTCCCCAAGATTGGCGATGTTATTCAGAAGCATTCGGGCAAATTCCCAAACCATTAGCGATAAGGCTGAGAAATGCTCCAAAAAAGAGAAGACTCAAGAGGTGCCATCCACAGGACCTTCCAACTAGGTCCCTAGTATAGTACTTTGTTAACTAATAGTTAGATATATGTATATAATAATAGATATAGAAACAACATAATACGATTAATTGTTATTAGTTTTTCAAGCTGCTAATAAAGTAGAAGAACAGAAATTAAATAGTAAAATAAACAAATTAAAAAAAAAAAACAATTTTAATTTAGGGTTCATCTTCTACCTCTGACTTACATATCAGGTTCAGAGGTTACGCCAAATTAATCAAGATGTTCATTTATAAATTAACAATTACTCTGGGACGACAATTCGTCAAAGTTTTGCTGTAGATTTTAGTACAAAAAAAATAATTGTTGAATTCAATGAAATTTTTTATTATTTTATTCTTAATATTTATCTATAGTTTTTAATACTTAGTATGCCATTTAAACTGTACAAGTTTTATGTAGGCACACTTTCGAATTTACCACGCAACAAGACATCCCGCATAATACTGGCCAACTCTTCATTCTTCTGTGCGCGCAATTCATCAATAACAGATTCCCTGAAACCGGCATCTTTAGCTGGATCTTGCAGCATTGATTTTTTCTGCTTCTCCAATTGTAATTGTGGCACCTCCACACTCAGCGTAGCACCAATGCGTTCCACACTAAGAAAACTAGTCTCACCAATACCAATCTGTGCCCAACTATCGGTACCAAACCAAATAGAAAGCGCTTCATTATAGTCTGTTATATGAGATCGAAACGGATTCGTTGGACTTCCAAATCCCAAATGACTTATGGTATCCCTTAGTACCTTGGCAAGTTTAGGCATCTTATTGGAATAGAAGAGTAAAGCTCCTCCAATGAGGTGCGCCATGGATCGCAGGCAGCAGCAAATGTGTTTCTTGAGTGCAGGATCAAGATCCATAAAAATATCATATTTGCCACCCACAATAACAACCGGAAAGGGTAACAAATCCAGTGTACTAAGATCCTGGCTCACATGCTTAACCCGTTCCATTGCTCTACGTTCGAGATCTTCTCTCATCTGTGGCATCGCCAGTTGCAACAGACGCTGCGCAGTCTCCCGCAATCCTTTGTACGCACACTCTAGGTCTGTCCATACGCGCTGAGGCTGTGATAAATCAAGCATAATAAAAGCTGCCAACTGCTGTAGTCCATGCGTACGCATAGGCACCTCAAGCAACTGCTCAGCATTATCCAATGATCCGAGTTCCCACACATTTAACACTTGTGCTGACCTTCCAGTGCCTATGCGCCGGCCATAACTGTATTCCAAGGCAAGCGTAGGGCGTGTTGTCTGCTCATCTCGATCAAAGAACTTGTTGATAACCATAGATTTGCCCTGAAAATATATACAGGATGAGAATATCTGACAAAGGCAAGAGATAAGCTAAAATTTTACATAAATTAAAAATAAGACTTCATGTCGAATAAAAATTAGGCGAAAAAATGATTTTGCAAATCTCCTTAAATTATATATAACCGAGAGAGAGGAGAGATTTATTAATATATAATTGTGGTATGTAGCCTTTATATTGGTTTATAGAGTTGTCTTACCACACACTTGCTGCCCAGCACAAAAAGTGTCCGCTCTTTGGGACTAGCAGAGGCTTCTATTTGCCGCAATTGCTGTTGCTCTTCGGCAAGACGTCCGGCAATCTCTTGAATGCTTCCCATAGCACTTAAACTATTCTCGTTGCTTTTGTCAAACATTTTGTGTAATTTCTTTTGCAAATTTAATAAAAACTGCGGCAAACGCATGACATGACAACAAATGAAAAATAAATTCAATACAAAAAAAAAAAAAAAAATCTTTTGTTTACATATTTTTAGCTTTGAATGTTTCCCCTGGCAACGCCGTGTATTACCACATGCAGTACACTTGAAAAATACCAAAATTAAAGAGGATTCTTTAAGCTAACAAGATAATGATAATAGCATTAAACTTAAAATGTAAAATATTTCATAAATTATTGAAATGAAGCGATAAAAAAAAATTAATATAAATGTGAAGCAATTTGACTGTGGAAGAAATACGTAATACGAATCCTATAAAAGGTTCAAAAACGTGTTTAAATATAATTATTTCATTTATTATTAATTTTTTTTTATAACTATACAATGGTTACAAATTAAATTCGATAATAAATCTGAGAATAACTGTAAGGCCCTCAATCGTGCTGTTGATAGGGGCATGTCTCAAGCTTCTGCCACTATGATTGATGAATCCAATAACGAAAAGTCAAGCTTCTGCCACTATGATTGATGAATCCAATAATGAAAAGTCAAGCTTCTGCCACTATGATTGATGAATCCAATAATGAAAAGTCAAGCTTCTGCCACTATGATTGATGAATCCAATAATGAAAAGTCAAGCTTCTGCCACTATGATTGATGAATCCAATAATGAAAAGTCAAGCTTCTGCCACTATGATTGATGAATCCAATAATGAAAAGTCAAGCTTCTGCCACTATGATTGATGAATCCAATAATGAAAAGTCAAGCTTCTGCCACTATGATTGATGAATCCAATAACGAAAAGTCAAGCTTGCCAATAAATATGAAATTCAATTAAACTTATATTTTTATAATCAATTAATTTTTTCCTCAGAAATAGAAACATCAATGGAAGACCATTCGCTACATGCATCCGACGTTTATTTTAACGTGACTTCGATACAGGCTCGAGAGATTGCTTACATGCACCGAATCCAGTAGTAAAACATACGGATCCGGAAGCTACAAGCTTGGCGCGTACTTTAACTAATAATAATAATTAATAATTTTTTTTTTTAATTAGGAAACTGCTGTATGCGTAAAGTGAAATTTGTACTAAGATAGAATTGGAAATATTAACGATAAATGTTGAAATTAGAATCGTAACCAATTATTTTTTGGAATGATAAACAAGGAAAACTTTTTGGATTTTATTAAATGATTTCAAAATTTTACAAGTTTTTCTTTTAGATAATCAGAAGACAGATTTGAGTCGGATAATGCCAAGGATCTATAAACTGGGAAGAATTCTAACTTTGAATAGCAGCCCAATTAACTTTTGGGAAGAATTCTAACTTTGAATAGCAGCCCAATTAACTTTTGGGAAGAATTCTAACTTTGAATAGCAGCCCAGTAAACTTTTGGGAAGAATTCTAACTTTGAATAGCAGCCCAGGAAACTTTTGGGAAGAATTCTAACTTTGAATAGCAGCCCAGGAAACTTTTGGGAAGAATCCTAACTTTGAATAGCAGCCCAGGAAACTTTTGGGAAGAATTCTAACTTTGAATAGCAGCCCAGGAAACTTTTGGGAAGAATTCTAACTTTGAATAGCAGCCCAGGAAACTTTTGGGAAGAATTCTAACTTTGAATAGCAGCCCAGGAAACTTTTGGGAAGAATTCTAACTTTGAATAGCAGCCCAGGAAACTTTTGGGAAGAATTCTAACTTTGAATAGCAGCCCAGGAAACTTTTGGGAAGAATTCTAACTTTGAATAGCAGCCCAGTTAACTTTTGGGAAGAATTCTAACTTTGAATAGCAGCCCAGTTAACTTCTGGGAAGGATTTTAACTTTGAATGGTATATGAACATTGCAAATCAATGTAATCAAATACTGTCGTGAGAATGGATCGTACATGCAAACTTTTCCGCCGCATTGTAGTCATAGACTACAACCACCCAAAGTTGGAAAGTTTCTCAACTTTTGAGGAAATCTTTATTAACAGTGTTACTTCACATTGGCGACCAAAAAGACTTAAACAACCAAGTTATACAAGACTTGCATTTAAGGTATAACTAGAATGTAAACCTGTATCCCATATCCAAAAATAGTTGATACTCTCTACGGAAGCAATCTACAATTTACAGGAGATTTGAAGCTGGCCATTGTATTTCACCAAATAAACATGAACCCTCAACAGTAGCGAAGAGTTAGAATCAACCATAGTGAAAATTTTGAATCAACAATAGGTCAGTCGTTAGTACATTAATGATTGTTCTTGATACTCAAGTAAAAATGGTGACGAACACTAAGTAAGCTTTCATTTCATAAACGATAGCGTTAATACCAAAAATCAACAATTCGGAACCTACCTAAATTTACCACATGCATGTTTAACTGTTTATCGCACTGCTTGCTATTTGATTGTACATTGTATCGAGAGCTTTTGAATCCTATGTTTAACACTATATTCTATATGTAAAACTATGTTCTATGTTTGTTGCCTGAACTGCTTGCTATGGAAATCTATGTTCCATTTTACCATCGTAACATAGTCTACATTTGTAACATAGTGTACAAAATATAGTGAAAGCTTTGTTTCTATGTTATACCACTTACTACATTCTATGATTTTTAAATATGCTATGTATGTGCGTACTGTGAGAAGGATGCGCTTCAGCTACAAAACACTAGATGGCGCAATTGAAAAAAAGAAAACTGAAAGTTGCAAACGGTGCGGAATAGAATGATTTGATTAAATTTAATTAATTTTTTTAGTGTCATATTTAATTGGATTTAAATAAAATGCAACAAATACCAACTGAAATTATTTAAAAAATTTTTTTTTTAAATTTTATATTAAAATGTTTGTTATAGATCTAACTAGAGATTTTGCATATGTAAAATCTATCTCTATATATAGAAACTTTTTTTCATTTTCAACATAGTCAGTCGTCGTCGTCGCTGTATTTGTCTAGACTTGCTTTTAGTTCCGTTATCTAATATGATTCTGCTATTTTTCGGTTTTTGTTTACTTTTTCACTCCATTTTGTGATTTCTCCTTCTGGCTTATTCACTTTTACTACTGCAGCAGCGACCATTTCATCCGACCACCAAGTCATCAAACATAATTACTTGGCCAAAAGGCATGCGCCAATTGACATTTCGCTGGAACCGTCGTTACGACAACAGAGTACAACCTTTTCCCCACCTCCGCTATAATATTTCTTTGCTCCAAACCACGCGCTGTACCACATTTACCATCTCCCACACCCCAACACCGCATTCATAGCACAGCACACTGTATTACCTATCGCTTACCGAGCAAACTCATTAGCTAGTCCCTGCTGCCTGGCCCGTTCTGTTCTGTACCGGTCGTCCATAACCTGTCCCGTTCCGTCCCGTAATATTTGAACTTTCAAGGTGCGCCACACAGCTTTTGGTGGAAAATGCCGCGGGGCCCGTGTGATAATGAAATTCGTGGACAACTTAAATGTCCTTAAAGCTAACGCTAACGTCTGCTGCTTGTCATTTGATCCCTTCGTTAAGATTTTTTTTTTTTCAGTTTGTTTTTTTTGTTTTGTGTTTGTTTGCAACTTCTCATATCTTTCACTTGATTATCGATAGCTAAACACCTTGAGCGCATTTATTGTGAAATGTGGCAACGCTTCTTCTACTACTGCTAATCCCACTGCATGCAGAAATTACTTTACGACAGTGTACAGCAAGCTAAAACTGATTTCATTAGCATACTAAAATAATATCAAAGATTATCTGATATGCCCAATAATACATCCAGAGGAAGCGCATCGATGTGAACTCTACTGCTTCTCATCACAACGCTAACAGCTTGCCCTTTCGCCAGGCACAATGTTATTAGAAAGCAAGTTAAGCACAATCTCATTAATCTCTCTGTATTACTCTTCGGATGCGCTGATAGACTTGGTCCAAGCGCATTTACTAGTTTTGCGCCTGTGAGCATATCGGGAATATGGAAAATCAAATTTCAAGGGCTACACTGCTGCAAATACGGTATGGATTTCTCCTGCAATCAACAGAAACTTAAAACTTGCCACTGCGAAATGAACAAAAAATAACTGAAAATAAATGAACTACAATTTACACTATTATGCATAGAAAATCACTACAAGGAAGAAATTAATAAATCCAAAAATCACTACAAGGAAGAAATTAATAAATCCAAAAATCACTACAAGGAAGAAATCAATAAATCCAAAAATCACAAAAAGGAAGAAATCAATAAATCCAAAAATCACAAAAAGGAAGAAATCAATAAATCCAAAAATCACAAAAAAGAAGAAATCAATAAATCCAAAAATCACAAAAAGGAAGAAATCAATAAATCCAAAAATCACAAAAAGGAAGAAATCAATAAATCCAAATCCACAAAATGGATGAAATCAATAAATCCAAAAATCACTACAAGGAAGAAATCAATAAATCCAAAAATCACTAAAAGGAAGAAATCATTTAATCCAAAAATCACTAAAAGGAAGAAATCAATTAATCAAAAATCCATTATGAAAAACATTAAATAGATGCACAGATCGTAAATACTGGAAAGGCCTTCAAATCTTCACTAAACACAAATCCTGTAATTTTCAGACAAAGAATAAGAAAAAAAACAAACATTTCAATGAATCATTCCTATGGCAGCTATATGTAATACATCATATAATAATACGGTATATACAGCTGAAGGTAGCAGTGAAATAGAGATACTAATTTGGGTTATAACTGAGAAACTAATAAGGTTTAAATCGACGAACATACACATTCTGCTGCAGATGCTGGATCAGGAGTATAGAAGTATCTTTGAAAGGGTACGAAAACTTACAATTGCAGAATTTAATAAAATATTCATCACCAATTTCAATTCTAATTAATTAAACCACCTGATAGTGAGTCTAGATCCTATATACTACCAAAAATTAAATTGTGGAAAAAATTGGAGAGAAAGAAAAACTTTTACTTTTACAACCCACTCTCTCTGGTAGCGAGTCTAGATCCTATATACTACCAAAAATTAAATTGTGGAAAAAATTGGAGAGAAAGAAAAACTTTTACTTTTACAACCCACTCTCTCTGGTAGCGAGTCTAGATCCTATATACTACCAAAAATTAACTTGTGGGAAAAAAATTAAAGAGAGAAAGAAAAACTTGTACTTTTACAACCCACTCTCTCTGGTAGCGAGTCTAGATCCTATATACTACCAAAAATTAACTTGTGGGAAAAAATTGGAGAGAAAGAAAAACTTGTACTTTTACAACCCACTCTCTCTGGTAGCGAGTCTAGATCCTATATACTACCAAAAATTAACTTGTGGGAAAAAAATTAAAGAGAGAAAGAAAAACTTGTACTTTTACAACCCACTCTCTCTGGTAGCGAGTCTAGATCCTATATACTACCAAAAATTAACTTGTGGGAAAAAATTGGAGAGAAAGAAAAACTTGTACTTTCACAACCCACTTGGTAGCGAGTCTAGATCCTATATACTACCAAAAATTAACTTGTGGAAAAAAAAATTAAAGAGAGAAAGAAAAACTTGTACTTTTACAACCCACTCTCTCTGGTAGCGAGTCTAGATCCTATATACTACCAAAAATTAACTTGTGGAAAAAAAATAAATTTGAAGAGGAGAAAGGAAACTCTTAACTCTTAATTTCATCGAAATATGAAATAATCAAATCATTGATACCGATCGTATATTCTGGTATTGAATTTGGAGCGTTACAACTGCCTTTATACCGAAAACTAATAAATAAATTATATGGTATTTGAAGAAAAGCAAGAAAGAATAATAGTTAAACGGACAGAAAATATTACACTCTTGCAGTTCTTAAAACCAAAACTTTTAGCTAACAATCCATCCTCTTCGAGTATATAATTTGATAAATCGCGTTTACGTATAAATGTAAGCTTAAATATTGCATCTTTCACATAACTGGAAAAATGAAATAAAAAAAACTTACAATATGCCGCAAATCACAAGTTTCTTTTGAGAAAATTTCCAGGAAAAAAAAACTAACATTTTTTTTCCAAAAAACTTACTCAAAAAGAAACAAAAAAAAAAAAAAAAGAAAAAAAAAATTCAAGAAAAATATTTAAGAAAAATAGGAGATTTGGGCTCTTGACTAGTCAAGAGCCACGCAGCAACTGAAGTTCGTTTATACAAAACTTTTAATAGAAATCTCGGAACAGTGTTGTGTAATTTTGTGGTCTAGTAGCCTTTGGAAAAAGATGCCTACTATTCGCATTGTTGAATATCGATATTGTTTGTACAATACAGTATTAATAATTATCAGAAAATGAAAATTGATTCATTTTATTAATAATATAATAAATTATAGGGTATTATTTTTAGCTTATTTTCAGTTGAGAAAAAAAAAAAAATTAAAGTTGCCATCAACTGCAAATGTTGCAGTTTATCTTGAAATTTAATTATAAGTTTGGCAGTAATATGGCAACAGCAGTAGTAAGATAATCATCGAAACCAAACACACACACAGAGACACACTCATGAACTAGTTAACATACGTAAACACACATATACAGACACACACACACACACACACGTATTGTGGCCAATGAATTGTTTATAGCTTTCATGTCCTGTCGACTGCAAATTGCACTTAAGATGCGATTTGCTTCTGCTACTGATTTGTCAGTGGTCTGGCACAAAGGAAATCCTTTTGATGTTACGTTATGTTCTTGTCATAAATAAGAGCAATATATGAACACCACGTCTCTATGTATGTGTAAGTCTATGTATATACATATGTATATAAATATGTATATTTGCTAATTATGCTATAGTTAGTTAGTTAGTTTATATCTAATTTTCATATTGAATAATTTGTCTGCAATTTCATGAAATTTATTACATTCAAATTATCCTTTCATTTCGCATTTGAATTTTACCAAAATTTAATATCTACATACATACATACATACATTTATAATATAAGATTTTACTACACAAAGTATAGAGTTATGTTATATGTATTTACAAATATAAACAATCTAGTTATCATCGGAATTAAGTCACGTTCTGTAATTATTTATCTTGCTTACTTTCTACGATGAAATTGCAATTCGCAGCAAATCTAAATTTCCTTTTTACGGAAGCAACATCAAAGTTGCCAAAAATAAATCTTATTGGCGCATCGTAATGTGGGATTTCTAGCTGTGAAAATTCCATGTGCTCAACAAGAAAATGAAATTTATGTTGTATTAAAAGTAACAGAGGAAACCGGAATTGTTGTTAGCCTTGTTAATTTGAGACTAGAAAAAGATAATGAATAACTAAAATTTGATAAAAACTAGTGTTCCAGGTGCAGAGAAGATCTTCAAAAGTCAATTAAAAGCAACTGAAGAATATTGCAATTTTGCCACAATGTAAAAAAATCATTGAAAGCTGAGCATGAAGGCGAATTAGCATCTCAATTAAGATTTAAGCAATATTATTGGACATCATATACTCATTAATTTTTCAGGACCCGCTTGGAGAATTAAACTATTTTCTAACAATTGGAAATTCTTAATATTGATAGTAACTCTTAAATCGGTTGTGAATAAGAACCGATAGGAACTATTTTAATAGGTCTATGCTGGATTAAGAATTACAGTTTTGAACCATATAATTGTTCCCATAGTAACAAAAAAATAGAGTAAAATATATTTATAAAATATTTTAAAAATTGTTATTCAATTTGTGTCACTATAATTTCATCAATATTTTTTCAATATCTAAGATGTAAGATGTCGATAACGATGCGCTTTATTAAACAAGATTAAAGCATTGCTATTTGATATGTTTTCACATACACACACATCCAGTAAACTTTCCTTAATTTGTTTTCGAAGAAACTTTTGTTTAATTTTTAGACGCCAAGTTATCACATGTTGACAGATGTTGCCAGATTATTCTAGTGATTTCGATATAACAAAATAGCAATGCTTTAATTTTGTTTAATAAAGCGCATCGTTATCGACATCTTAAATCTTAGATATTGAAAAAATATTGATGAAATTATAGTGACACAAATTGAATAACAATTTTTAAAATATTTTATAAATATATTTTACTCTATTTTTTTGTTACTATGGGAACAATTATATGGTTCAAAACTGTAATTCTTAATCCAGCATAGACCTATTAAAATAGTTCCAATCGGTTCTTATTCACAACCGATTTAAGAGTTACTATCAATATTAAGAATTTCCAATTGTTAGAAAATAGTTTAATTCTCCAAGCGTGTCCTGAAAAATTAATGAGTATATGATGTCCAATAATATTGCTTAAATCTTAATTGAGATGCTAATTCGCCTTCATGCTCAGCTTTCAATGATTTTTTTACATTGTGGCAAAATTGCAATATTCTTCAGTTGCTTTTAATTGACTTTTGAAGATCTTCTCTGCACCTGGAACACTAGTTTTTATCAAATTTTAGTTATTCATTATCTTTTTCTAGTCTCAAATTAACAAGGCTAACAACAATT